>OMLI01002335.1:1072-12221 GCA_900302605.1 Rondeletia loricata
TGTGTGTGTGTGTGTGTGTGTGTCTCTCTCTCTCTCTCTCTCTCTCTCTCTCTCTCTCTCTCTCTCTCTCTCACACAACTCCCTTGTTGTTAGAGTTTCAGGTTGCTGTACTTTAAACTCCCCTTCAAACTTCCCATTCAAATCCTAATCAATCAAACAAATGACGACTAAAAATAAGGATTGTTGCAACCCCAATGGAATCCAATAACTCAATAAGTACTGATTACAAAATATGATTCTGATTAGATTAATAATGAATTTTCCTATTGGATTCCAACAGAGATTTCTGACGATAGTGTATAATGTTCCGAAAAGGTGACACGGGTTTGGCTAACCTTTCTATTCCACAGGATTTAACGTGCGCTTGAGAGTGCACTCTCCCATCATTCGAAACCCCCCACAGCTCGGTAAAAACTCAAAATGTGGTCCCGAGGCAGTTATCAGGCGTCCCAGAGCAGATATTCTGTTCTGCCAGGTTAAGTTCCCCTCTCTGGGGCGCAATGTCTCAAAATGTGTACACAGACCCGGTTCCCCGATGGCTAACGTGCTAACTTTTACCCTGGGCAACAGGGTCCTGGTCTCAATCAAAACTGAGCCTGTCCAGAGACGGGCCTGGATCAATCTCTGTCTCTGTCAGAAACTGGGGGCAGCCAAGGATAGAAAGGCCTAAGGCAGCGAGGGGGAAATCTATGGATAAAGAGCCCTTACAGTGGGAATGAGCTAAATAATTCCTAGTGTGTCTTGGTGGGATATAGCATGGAAGTGGAGGGCGGATAAAGTCTCTCTCCCACTAATCTGGGCTTCATCTGGGACTATGAACACAGACCACAGACATACTGAATGTCCTGACGGAGGGGAGGAGGACTGGAGCGTACGAGCGTGTCGGAGGGAAGGCGTCCCGCGGATCAGATAGACCCCGAAGTCTCTGTAGGAGGAACAAGGCCCAAACTAAAGAGAGACTTTCGTCTGACGTTTCGTTTTATGTCACAGCTTCTGGTTTTACCGCTTTAAGGTCCACTGCTGTAGTAATGCCAATAACCACCGAACTGTTACATTTACATTTTAGGCATTTAGCTGATGCTCTCATTCAGAAACACTTACAAGGAGTGAGCAAGTAGGGGTTTCAGTTACAGGATGGTCTCTGTAACCATTAGGCCACCCTGAAATATGATCATAAATATGATTATAGCACCCATTAGTTATGATGTAGTCATATGCTATTTCATACAGTAATACAGCATAATACTCCACAATACTTACAAAGGCTCACAGAAAATCTATTTGCGGCAATTGACAAACACGAGCCACAACTTTTATTTCTACCATCTTGAAATTTTTGCTTAAACATGGATCTGTTTAACCACATAAAGATGGCTGCTACAGGTTTTGTTTTTGTTTTTTGCATTATTCAGCGTCCCTGATGTTATGCATGATATGATGTATTCTTTCAGACACTTATTTCGAAATACAGTCCTACAGTTTCAAATACTGCGTCGAAAAACAGGTTCTCAGTAATCAAATTAATGGTTGGCTTTATATGATGACATTTTCTTTAAAGATACTTTTCCTGGACTTCAATGTGACTACCTGGTTAAATAAAGGTTAAATGAATTTTTTTTTTAAAGGAGTTATTAGATTAGATTTTTGTACTCCACGCTCAGACCGACTCTCTCTATTCTTGCCTCTAGCCGCTGGCTTTTCCTCTGTGGTCGTCAATAGCTGTTCTCTAGTCTGTTTCAAGTATGTACAGTATTCTTATACTCCCCTTCCCGTAGAACATGCATATTCCCTCCAAGAAACTCAGAGAGACATGAGTCCACCAGGGAGAAAGACTTTGAAATGCTTTGGTTGTGTCTTATGTGGGAGAGCTTGCATAAATAGCCACACACACACACACATACATCTCATGAATGCATCAGACACCAGATACCTCAACTGTGCCACTAATGGGCCTCATAGTGTATTCTGGCCCTCCAGATTTTAACTGGTTTCTGTCCTGTGAGTCCCTAACAGTGATGGTGAAATACATACTCCAGCTCTCAGGGATGACACCTTGCCTTTCGTTATTTTTACAGCCCTCATTTAGATTTTCGACCGTTGCTCTGGTAAGTAACGCTGCTGTCATATTTAAAGCCCGGCAGAGTTTGTCAAGCCGCTGCGGGGGCAAGATCCTGGAAGGATTGCATTTAGGTTTTATGGGTAAAGCTAAGGGTGATATAGTGAACCGGAGTTCAAGTTCTACTCTTTGACGGCCGCTTTGAAGAAACCTAACCTTGGACGTTTATTTGGTGAGCATGAGGTTAAGTGAATGCTTTATTGTTTGTTCTTGCAGAAAAGGTTAATAGCTATCCCTGGTGCCATTATTCTCTAAATGATGTACTATGAACACCACACTCAGTAGTTCATAAAGAGCAATTGTATGTTTAATTCTTTTGGATGTTATGTGGGATTGCATGATGCAGTCTTGGGCGATTCCGTAAGGTCTGTTGCCATCTACAGTACTAATGGTGGACAACACTGTATGCCATGCAGATTTTACAAATCCATATTTGATGGCCTGTTGCAGCCCAACTACTTGTGTCTGGATTGTTGAATGGATCTGTTTCTTTACCCTTCTCCCCCTCCCCTCAGCCAGGAAAAGAAAAATCAGTTGGATCAACCACTCATTCAGTCACTTGGTTCATTTTACTTAGTCCCCCACAATGCAATGCTGCGTTTTCATGAGTGGGTGTGATGCATGGGTTTGCGATCAAATGTGAGAACTGTCTTTGGGGTACTCTATGACAAAGACAAAGAGAGCGGATGTATGTATTCTTCTCTCTCACTTCCTGACTCTTTTCTCATTGCCTCGGCAGGGAACTGTCAGCGCTAAACAAATACAGCGCTGTAATGTGTGTGCTCTACCTCCAATACGATCCACTGACCCTCCTGCACTGGACAGCCCACAGGAAGACACGTTTTTACCGATATGGCCAATTGCCTTGCTCTTTAAGTCCAGCGTGTGAAAGACAAATGCACTTTGTTGGTGGTTTTTTGTCACTATCTCTCTCTGTCTCTCTGTTTCTGTTTCCTTGGGATTGGCTGGTACTGCAGGTAGTCACTTTAGAGTCCTCTGGGATCGGTTCCCTCAGTGAAAGCAGCAGTGTTGTGTGAAGTATTAATTGGCCACTGGTCCAGGGTCACTCTGCAGGCATCTGAATGCTTGTGCACTGTAGGAACTCCGTGTATGGGAAACAAATGGGAAGATAGGAAGGTCCAGTCTGATGACCTGGAAGAAGTCAAGAGCGATGAGGTCATCCTTGACCCCTTTCCAAATAAAACAAGGACAACAGCTGAGAGAGCAATGATCCGTTAGGTCTCACTTAACCACCCACTAGTGTGTCTGACGCACATGAGGACACACATATGCTCAGCTGGCCCTGTATGCGCTGTGATGGTCGGTTAACTTCCTAAAGAGCGATGAAAGGGTCTGAGATTGAGAGCCTCGTTAAGTGACGAACAAGTGACCAGTGATCAGCGGAGAGTTTTCATCACTCACCAGCTTTAGAAGTGGTTGCTCTCAACCTTATGACTAAAAAACCCTTTCAACTTGTGCTCCTAAATTCCACTTCTTCAAGAGAGTTCAACTCTAGCGTGCAAGAGGCAGGAAATTGTAGCCTACGAACCACACCCACTGCAACCCGGCCCAATCTCACAGACACTCCGCGCCATAAAAAAAACATAGCTGATGATGACATTGTTCTTTTCGGCAAAAAAGGAGGGATCCAAATATACCAAGACTGAGGTCTGTGTTTTGTCACAGTTCTCAATTTGTAATAACGCGTGGCGAACACAGAGCAAATCCCCGGGATACCACAAAGATGAGACGTCCCTTCGAAGTAAGGCTCCTTTCCATGTAAAACATCTCCCAAAAAAAGGAGCACCGCCCCGCACCTGACCATCAGAGGGAAAGTACATGTGTTTCCATTACTGAAATGCTCCCCAAGACTGTCATTTGTAAAGCCGCGCGTGTGCCTCACTGCAACGCAAACCCTTTTCATATGGGAGCGATTAGCTCCATCCCTAAGCATTGATTACTACTGTCGGTGAAGTATCTACAGGCAGAAACTCCCCTCCACCTGTTAACGTGTGTAATTTTAATTAAGCCTCCTCAGGACCCTCACAGCCTCATGTAGAAACTAAAGTCGAACACTGTCCGACCTTCCAAACCCGAGGAAGTGGCTGTACGTAATGAAGGAAAAGCCTGTTCTGTTCCTTCTCTATCAGCATGTTTCTCCTACAATCAAAGTAAGCCAGACCAGTCGGTGCTTTTCGGGAGTTTTTTTCGTGAGATTACCTGCTGCTGCTGGCTGAGGACAAGAGGAAGGGGGACATAAAATGGAAACTCCTCAGGAATGGTGATTACTGGCCGCTGAATTGAAACCAGCCAAGGAGAAACCAGATCTGAGCCCGTGAGAAGCATTATGGTAGTTAAATCGAATAAAGACCTGGGCTCGCCCCATCGTTCCTGTTTTCTCTCTGCCTCCCCCACCAACACTGCACATAAAGAGAAGATGAATCAGGGGTCTGTAAAAGAGAGGAATAACCCTTTGAACTTTCAACGGCGGAGAGAATGAGTGGAAGCAACAGAGAAAGAGAGGCAGCGGGGGCGCTGGTAGGAGGGCAGCGATTTGAAAAATGAAACGCTGTTAATCACGGCTATATCACCAAGAGTCACCGGGGTGAATTAGAGATGCGGGCAAATGGCTACCAGCGACTGTTACCGAGGAAAACAGTAACCAAGGACTCCCCTCTGTGACTCCCTTCCCCCTGACCAATCGTAGCCCAGGTGCCTCGCCCCTCCTAGCTTGCGTTATTAAATTAAAGGCAAAGATTTATACCCCGGTGCAAAAGCAACAGCTTTAGTCCGATTTGGAATAATTTATCCCATCAGAGGGGCGGTGAGTCTGAGGTTTGATTGATGGAGTCAGAGCAGTGGGGGGAGTATACAGTTACACACTGCCAGCACTCCTGCGTCTTTAATTCAGCACCGAACAGCATTGTAGAGTCCAGACCTGGCAACACTGTGGCGCAGGTAAACAATTCCCCTGACAACAGCGAAGGGAGATAGCAATGGGGATGGAGGCTCCTATAGGGAAGCCAGTGAAAGACCAGACTGCAGAGTGTGTTATGACATGGACTTGTGCTTGTAGAGTTTTGGCAGATAGCAGCCTGGTTCTGGATCCCCAGACAGACCGGGGCCTTGGCTTCCCTTCTGTCCATGTTGCTCTGGTGCTTACCTTAAGAAAGAGACACACACGCTTGCGCACAAATACTTCTACTTCTAATAATAATTCACTTTATTTGTATAGCACTATTCGAAGCAAAGTAACAAAGTGCTATACATAGAATAAAACAGCAGCAAAACAGAAATACAGCAGATGCAAACATAGAGAGAAAAAGCGATGACAAAAACAAAATAACCGTATCAGTCAAATTGCAAAATCATAATGTCAGCAGTTAAAAGTAAGTTTATAAAAATGAGTTTTTAGCTGTGCCTTTAAAAAAAGAGTTACGCTACTCATATTTCCTCAAGTAAGTTGTTCCAATGTTTGGAGGCCCAAAGTCTCGATCACCTTTTGACTTGAGTCTAGACTGCCAAGAGATCTTTGTCTGTAGATATAAGACGTATGCTTTTGTACATATGGAGATAAAAGCTCCATTATATAAGCTGGAACTAAAACATTTACCGTTTTCAAAGTAATCAATCAAATCTTTAAATTGATTCTAAAATCAACTGGAAGCCAATATAAGTTGGCTAGAATCGGGGTTATATGATTTCTCTATTTAGTTGTAGTTAAAAACAACTGATGCATTCTGGACTAGTTGCAGGCACACACACACACACACACACACACACACACACACACACACACACACAAGGAATAAAATAAACCTCTAAACAGGATCTTAGCATGGTGGAATGAAGATGTTAGGCAGAAAAACAGGATACTGCCTTTATTGGGAGATGATGTTTTTATTTTCTAGGTTCCTGTAGGGATGCAGGAATAACTGTGGAGAATCATCAAAGGACCACAGCAACACGTGCATGTGAAGGTGGAGGTTTGAGTTTCCCCCCAGGCCCCATTGCTCCATTTCAAATTTTTTGAATGGTTGACTGCCTATTATTTTCACAAAATAGAGGAACCGAAATCCTCGACGAAAGGTGCGGGCACAATTGGATGATTGAAATGGGAGCCGTCCGAATTCGAAACATATGATCTCAAGGCGTTTAACTTAATGCTGTTAAGAAACACTGAAGGATCATCGGGACTCAGTGGAGATATTGAGCCCATGTTGACTAGCTGTAAAGTGTGCGTTGAATTACGGCGGGCCTCTCCGACGCACCCAGTGGCCTCCGCACCTGGGTTCAACGCTGTGACATCACCGGCGGAAAAGGGGCTGTTTGGATTCTCACCAACTGCATCAGAGGAGTCAATCAATCTTCATTCTCCACGGATATCCACTATCATAACAGTACCCAATCAAAAGATTAAAGGAGACTCCTCATTTGTTCAAATTTGCAGTTAAAAGGAGGATGGGGGGCGGGGTTCTAAGAGGAGGAAATTGCCAGTAATGAAAATGTGGAAAACTTCCATTTAAAATATGGGAAAATATTGTTGAGGTTTGCCGCGGAACCCAGATGGATGTAACGGTTTCACATGACACTGATTTCCAGAATACTGGTAGCAATGGGATCAAACTCTTACCGCAGTTACAGTGATTGGATTTGAGGGAGAGTCTGCTTTATTTCAGGGGGGGAAAACGAAGCTGTCTGTCCTCGATGCAGTCGAGCACATCGGCTTGGACGGTCTGTGATGTTATGAGGTTTTCTGAGGGATAAATGTATTGAAATGGACAATGCTACAGATTCAATGAAAGGATCTGGCATTGAATATGTATCTGTATTTATTGGTAACGCCTCCAAGTGCCCCAAACATGCGCTTAGTCTTTCTGACAAAAAGAAAATGTTCACTAATGATGGACTGCTACAGGATGCTGTAGCCCAAAAAATATCTGTATGTTTAATATGTACATTGGGCAGTGCACATGCCACGTGTTGAAGAGGGAGAGAGATTGAGTCACTACACTATAATGATTGATAGGTCAACATCTGGCCGACCAGCCAATCATGTGGCTCCACCTGCTCTGTATCAGCCATAACAGGAAGCAGCTGTGGTGACGGCATGGGGCCGAGCTGACACGTGTGATATGCGGCATTTCAAGTCATCTTCATAACGCACAGGTTGATATGGTGACCGGGTCAGGGGTCAAAGAGCTGTTTTGCCATATCAAACTGAAGCAGAGTGTATTTATTTGGAAATGATGAAGCACAAATAACAGAGAAAAATAACGGGGGGGAAGTAAGTACATTTTAACATCCTGACAATTAGTCTGTCTTGTCAGCGCTTAAAATTCATGAGCTGATTAGTTTGTGATTGTGCAGCACATCCTTTTTTTTTGGTCACTGAGTTTACTGAGTGAGTTTCAGGTGATATTCACAATAGTGTGAAAAGTAGTTTTTAGATATTCAGTGTCTGGGCTCGGGTTAATATGTTATGTTTAGGGTTACATAGTCTGTAGAGATGCAGCAAATAGGCAAGTGACACTTTGTTGAACATCTACTTTTTGTCACCTGATAGTTGAGTATCAACATTGGACTCTCCAAATAAAGTGTTACCACCCTATCCTCAAATAACTTTCATCGGTGTGATGCTACTTGCTGTGATGGATACTATAAATTTGCATCGTAAAGATTTACGTTAGACTATAAAGGTGTTAAACTCTGTTCCGTCAATAAAAAGGTGGGTAAATTGACTTTAGGCGGGTTTACCCTCCACTATATCCCTGGTGGTCCCACACAAACACGTTTCAGTGTCTCTGTGGATGGCGAGGCGTATATCTGCAAAGCTCCATACAAAATAAGAAAGAGAACAGAAGAAAATGAATGAAAGGACACTTTTGGCCCAAAAAATACTCCATGGAGTGGAGTGATAAAAGACTTTCAGATCTTAAACTGCAGCCAAATCAGCCTTTCTTGAGGCAATATTTTCTCAAGAGATGTAATGCAAATCAGCTAAACCTGGGCATACCCCCCCATGCTGATTTTCTATCCAAGTGAGAACACAGAGACGCTTTCAGGCTGTAAAAACGAAGCTGACCCAGGGCAGATATAACCAAACCAACCTCCACCTCCCTCCTCCCTGCTGAGAGAGGGAGTGCACGGCATCCCTGCTGTTGACATTAAGAATTCCACCGGAGAGGTGAAGGAAAAGACGTACAATCAAATCTATGTTGGACACATCACTCTACATACACTCTACATACATATACATACATACATACATTCATCGCTCAAGAGAGAACAAGACACAAAGATCATCTCCCCAATTTTATTAATTTTTTCGCCATTTTCATTGTATTTATTTATCCACTGAGAATTCTTCATGCCATCAGCATCTGTACAGTGAATTTAATTTGGCATATGTAGATATTTAGATATGGTATCGGCATCTGTACAGTGAATATATTTGATAAGGTGTATGTTTTTTTTATAATGAGAGTATAAACCACATGTATGTATGGCCATCTGTAGACTTTTTAATGTGAATATGCTTTTTGTCATGTATTCACATTGCACATGATTGCAGTCTTCACATATCTCTCTCATTGTTAGAATTCTGCATATGCTAATGCTATTTTCATAATGGTTCCACTATTTCATACTGTATAAATACAGATTTTTATATATATATTTATACATATATGTTATACATATTTATGTGAAGCATGTATTTAGAATTTTGTGGTCCATCTTTAATAAGCAATCATGACTGGTAACATCTGTATGTAACAACTGTACATAACTGTAGAAACAACTGTAACTTAATCCATGTATGTAAATAATCCATACTCTTTCCCAGACTTCCCACCCATCCAGTCTGCTTAACATGTGTGGGAACAGTCAGCAGCATATGTTTATATACAGTAATCCCACAATTGTTTACATTCTATTTGATTTATTTACTATTTACACTATTTCCACTGTTTTTAGGACTTATTTTCTATTCTATTGTTGTGCTTATATTTATTTTCCCTGCTGAATTATTTTACTTTTGCTGCTGCAGCAACCACATTTCCCCATGGGGATCATCTTTCATCTTTTCTAATCTTCGTATTGTAATATCATAGTATCATTTATTTTCTACTTAAAATTTTCATGTGCTGTTTCTTGATAACTTCCAGAAAATCCGTAAATATAATGTCAAATAAAAAAGTTACAAGAAAACATCTGTTGTCAGAGTGGTTGTAAAAGCAGCGGGTCTGTGTCAGGTGATATGTTGAGCTGTTGGTGCTGACATAGTGACAAAAGAGGGTGGTTTGAACCCCTGTTGGTTCCCTGAAATTCTTTTTTTGGGGCTTTGCAGAAGTCTGTCGACAGCACTGCAGGTGCGAGAGAAGATCGCGGTGTAAAACGCCACATCAGCGTCCACACGTCTGCTGCGAGTGCAAAGATTAGGGAAGTCAAACAAAATGACACCGCTGACTGGCGGCCGAACGAATTCTGATGCGTGCCGTTGATAGCTGCTTCCTCGAGGTCTGTGGAAGGCAGCTTCGAGTTTGAGTTTGGAGCCACGTTGTTATGTTTCCAAATCAAACGCCAAGTTCGATGTCAGACCCTAGGACTGCACAGCGACAAAGATAAATCCTAGTAAACAAAATCTGGTAAAAATATCCCACTCTTCACGTCAGTCATGGCTCAGGCATTGCTCGACAGTCACGTGACGCTCTGAAGTCAGTTCGGTTCTTCTGAATGCATTTCATCTCTGAAGGTAGTTTGTTTCAGAGCATATGTTTGGATCTGAGGGCTGTTTGAAGGCAGATGTAGTTCCTGGCTGCATCCTTTCAACAAACTGCCTCCTGGTAATTGGCCATTACTCTGGAGCTGAGAGACGTGCTGTCCAGAGGGCAGCTACACGTCTCTGGAAACAATCATGGAGCTCAGCGGGCTGGCAGACAGCCTCGTCACTGGAATATGCCGCTCCTGCTGGGGGTGTCTTCTCCTACGAAGATGAACTCTGACAAAAGAAAATGGCCGACACTCAAAGTATAATTGCACAGGCCTCATTGCCGCTAAATAATGCACACGTGTAAAAAGTTGCGAAGTGTAGTTTGTTATTAATGTAGATCCTGTGAATGAAGTTTGGGATGATCGTACCACATGTTTGAAGTTGTGTGACGGTGACTGGTTTTTCTCAGGGTTCTCAAATGGCAATATATAGTATATATGAAGATTTTTTTTCCAAAATTAGACATCAACCATTTTAAAAAAGTGACATTTACGAATGGCAACACAAAATTAAAACAAATGATGGTAGTTTTTAAAGAATATTGGGCAACGAAAGTTTTCAAATTCAGTTTTCTATATGTCAGAGTTATGGAATGATGAATGATACAAGTAGGGCATTTGGGAATAAACTAATCAGATGAACCGCTCATTACCTCTAGATACTTCAAATACTTTGTTGGGACCTGGTAGTGAAAGGTGAAGTTTACCCGGCGTGGGGATGCGTTGCCCTGTGAAGCCATATTAGGTGACCTTCAACAAGTGGCTCCATAATTACAAGAGAGCACGCAAGGTATGCCAAGTGACCTCCCTTCATCTCCGACCAGACCCAAACATCACACAGGGAAAATAATAATAACAACTGACACGTCTACCTCTGGCGCAGACTGGCAACTGGATCCAGATGGAGGGAGCATATCATTACCGTTTTATTGGGAGATATCAAAACAGAAAGGCACATTCCAGGAATCCTTCACTCTCCTTCAGATCCCCCTATTTTTAAACTGTCCCGGCGACTTAGAAGAAGAATATATATATATATATATGTGTCAAAAACATTAAAGTTGACATTGTTTGTCTCCTGTTTCTCTGCCTTTGTTCTTGGTGAGTGCTGGAGATCTAGGCAGTGCATTATGGGTAACGCACTGAGGTGTTGAGAGAAGCAGAATAGAGCAGAGGCCAGGGCTAGACAGGCTGAGATAGGAGCTTTTAGGATAACACAAAGGGAGAGAAAAACTTAAAATACACACTCAAAGACACACA
>OMLI01002338.1:2938-13574 GCA_900302605.1 Rondeletia loricata
TTCCTCACAGGGGGAGATAGTTATACTTAGAAACCTAACCTCTGAGTCAACGTAGCTCGAAAGAAAAGGTTTATTGCAGCTACGTTGACTCAGAGGTTAGGTTTCTAAGTATAACTATCTCCCCCTGTGAGGAAATAAATTACGTAGCCTTAAAAGCAGCTTCTGCAGTACTATGAAGGCATGCAAGCTAGTAGGCTAAAGTCCAATAATCTGTTAAGACATACTCATGTTTTCTGTGCCAACAATAACATCCTTGTGTTGGGGTTGAGTTAAAATCGTGGCTATGATGGTCATTAACAGATTTTACGGTCTTCCGTAACAGTTTGAGTTTTCCACTCGCTGTCTAAAACATCCGAACTGATTCTGCCAAGAAAGTATTTTAGGACTGTTGGACCCAATATCATCCCTCTTAGAAATATGGTCAGCAGCAGGTAAATTGCAGCTTGTAGACATTGACAGCTTTGTTATGGTACTGTTACAGCACTAAAAACCTAACGAGCTTCTTTTCACCCCAGATTGTTAGAAACTCACCTTGTTCTAGAACGGCATGGGCCCCTTGTGGGAAAGACGGGGCCGTGGGCGTCTCCTCTTCCAGCCGGCTGGTCTGTGGGTCTGACCACCCCTTGCCGGATTCTGCTGGACCAGCTTTCTCACTGTAGCCGCCTCTTCCAGCTCTCTGCCATGCTCCGTGGAGGCCATGGGACCTGGAGGACACACACAGAGGAGAGTCCAATTAGAGCCCAACAATGGCCTCTCCAGTAAATACCATTTCACAGCCTACTCTACCCAGAGTGTCACATTTTGATTGTGAGCCAGCTCCATCAGTGTCCGGGGGAAAATGTTTCGTAAGATCCAAAGAGGGATCACAGGAGTAATGGATGAGGAAATAAGAGACATGTATAGATAAGTGTGTGAGAGTGTGTGTGGGCCTCTTTTAGCCCACCCAGCGTCGTAGTTCATCAAGTCAATGTGGTGGAACCAAAACACAGCAGATCTAGCCATAGCGAAGCAAGAAACCCTAACCCTTATGTCTCATGTCTCTGTCACTCTCCCTCAAGATTACAAACGCTGCACAGTGCACACCACCAGACCTTGTGGAGGTGCATCCTATAGCCTTCCTTGTTTGATCCAAGATTAGAGATGAGCTGCATAGTAGTGTCTCCCACAGAATGTGTGGTGTATGTTTTAGGGGTGTGAGTGTGTGCTTGTGTGTGAGCACGTGCACGCATGTGCTAGAGAGTGATCCCAGATGTTCTCAGTCATCGCTCAATAAGTGTGGCCTGATCCCTTTAAGCCCCTCTCTACCAAATGGTTTGATCCACCTCAGTGTCTCTATAACCTTTCAACCTATTGCAAACTGAAAGAACTCTTCTGGGAGATCACATTTTTTGGAGGGTTTTGCAGCATATCTTTATATGTAATGGGATATTTAACGTGGGTGATCTTTCACACTACATCCAATTCTATAGTCCCATAAAATTTCGGCAAAAGCACGGCAAGGGTTTTCATATGTGCAAGAGATTGAATATCTCATGGTGGAAAATGTATGTAACCAATTGTCAGTGAAGTATAGTTGTAGGTATTACTTGCAATCAATTTACAATTTTAATGAACAACTTTGATGTACAATTTCATAAAACCGCTTTCATCAAAAAGACTGAGAGAGTCTTTTCAGTTGGCGAAATACAGCTGTATATGTCATTACTGACCAGTGTACCTTCCTCGCTTTTCCGAATCAAGTTCAAGTTAATTTCTTTATTTAGCCCTTTATCACAAGCATGTCTCAAAGGACTTTACAGAAAATGAGCCAAACTAGATCTAACTGAGCAACAATCAATAGAATTACAAAATCAAGTAAGACAAACAGCAGAACAAAGCACAAGACACACGGTAGAAACTTTTAGCAGGACATAGCAAGCCTACCTATTCTACAAAGCCTAAACTACCAATCAACATTATGTTCTGTACAAAAGATCCCTTCTGCATTCCTAAGAAGAAGGATTGCTTCAGAGCCAAATGAACAGAAAGTCTCAAAAGTAAATAAGAATTCCCATTAGGTATTTCCTGTCGAAAAGCTGACTGACATCACTCACATGGGGTCATGACATTCCAGTCTCCTCCCCTGAGAGACACTGGCACCATTTTTAAAATTCTCTAGAGAACAACCTTCCTTGGGTTCCTGGGCAAGCACCCTTCTTAAGATATCTCACCCAGTCTACCACAGAGGTGGGGAAAAGGAGCAAGCAGACTGAAGGCTGCAGTTGAACAGCTTCCAAAGCCATGATGATGCTAGTTTCACTTAATTGACCAGCTTTATGGAGACATCCTTGCTTCCCTTGTCCCTTCAGACTATTTTCAGCATTCAGCGTATGACAATTGTGCTAGAGTGGGGACATTTGCAGGGTGTTGTATGAACAAGGCAAGGCTATGAACAGCAGGAATGTGGCCTGATAGAAACCTTCAAAACAGTGTCTAGGACCTGTCTACTGCTCAAGCTTGCTTCTCTGACAGGCAAGATCAATTCATTTGAATGGAGGGCAGCTTTCTTCCTGAGCAGAATTCAAAGTGTTCAAGCCATTAGAGGCGTGAACATTTTCAGGCATCCCTAGCATTATCAGTGGCCCTCAATTCTGGCATATTGAGCATTTTCAAAGAAAAACATCCACAGAAATAGAGGGGAAAGAGCTAGGTTTCTATTTTCCAACAATAGTGAATTGCATGACTGAGCTAGATAGCATGTTGAATGTTTTCAATGTATATCCCTGAAACGCCAGACATCTCAAGTTCCATTTCCACACTAATCTCCTTCCGCGAGCATTACACACTATATTTGTGGGCGAACACTGGGCTAATTCATTTGCAGCAGGGAAAGTCTCTGTTGCATATTTCCGCATCTAAAGCCCATCTTTGACCCTTGGCGCACTAGTCTGCACATTATCCTTTTGTTATTGTTCCAGATACAGAATGAATAAGGGAAGTTTACACATACTGAAGGCATTCAGCTCATTTCTTTCTAATCTGGGGGGTTTAATGTTAAAACGCTCTATGTTTGAGCAGATTTTGAGGCTAACATAAGCTCTGTATTATGGGGGGCCTTCTTCCCTTGGTCCCTTAAACACATTCAGCACTCTGACACATGGGGCACGAGGCCGTAGTCCTCACCATGTCATGTCTGAGAGTGATACCTACAGTATAACTATGCTAGTGAACCCCCTACCACAGCTGATGTTTGAGTGATGGGCTGCTTTAACAGGTGCTGACACACACACACACACACACACACACACACACACACACACACACACACACACACACACACACACACAGCAATGCAAGATGGTAAAGTAATTGTACCCCGGCTGAACACAACTCTCCGGGTGGCTCAGGCTGTCATAACCCAGGTCCATAATGAGACAATTTAGATGTCTCCTGCCATGGCAAGCTGTCAGCTACTGCTCAGCACTGGGGATTGAAGGGAGAACATCTTGTGATTCTCCTGACAAATCTCAACCCATCCTATCTGGCTACAGGATAGAAAGTGTAATGAAAGCTGCTAAAAATAAGCTAGGCCCCAGTGATAAGACTGGCAATTATAGATTAACTCTTACGGCCAGTAGGGAAAGCATCACGTTGTCAGAGACATAACATACAGCAACATCTAGCTTTCTTGCCATCTGTAGTCAAATATATAGAGATGAATGTAGCAGCATCCACTGCAACATACTCACAATGGAACAGCTTGGATATAGCAATTAAATTAACTCCCAATCTGAGAACGTTTCAAAATCTAACAAAATCTTGGCTCATGAATAAGGTCCCTATGTGAGATAAGCCTCTTTTCCCATTGACACTATTGCACTTTGTAGGTTACTTCTAAATCTTAGTACTTATTCTTTTTTTTTTTTTTACTGTATATTGTAGCAGTGTAATTTTGTGATGTGTATTGGTTTTATTTTTTAGAGCTTGACACTATTGCACTTTGAAGATAAATTCAACATTTATTAATAGTTTTTTTACTATATAATGTAATTGTGTATTTCTTTGAGATGTAATTTGGTTTTATTTATTAGAGCTATAATTGCCAAACACGTGGGTTGCCACCTTGTTTGAGAGAGGACCACAATGGAAATAAGTCCTGGACTGTATTGTGTTTTATCCTCGATTGTTTTTAACCAACGTGTATGATTTGTAGGTACACTCGTGTTTTATGCTATCTAATAAACTAAACTAAACTAAACTAAACTAAACTAAACTAAACTAAACTAAACTAAACTAAACTAAACTAAACTAAACTAAACTAAACTAAACTAAACTAAACTAAACTGGATAAGACCTTTTTATCGTTACCACAGTAGGGTTATCATTGGATAATGCATGTTTCATCTCCATAAACAAAGATATCTCAGATATCTTATTGCTCTGAAATTGGATCCAGTCTGTGTAGCATCCCATTTGATCTTTTCCCATGAGAGATGTTTATGTTCAGCTAGTAAAACAGCAAAATGGCAGGATAAGATGTGTCTCACAATATCAACCATCTCATCTCTACTTTTGATGACCTCAGAGCCTTGGCTTTGCCCTCATTCCACCAAATCCCAACATTTCTTCCCCCAGCTGGTAATTCCCTAATTAAACTTTAATAAAGGGGGAATTTCAGGGATGCCTGGTTATTGCTACTACTGCTGCTTGCCTGCCTGCCACCTCCACAGACAGGAGAAGAGTGAGGGTGGGAGGGGAGAGGTGGTCGGGCAGAGGAGAGAATAGTTGACAGTGTCACAAACTGGCCAGTCTCCAGACTAATGATGAATGGCTGGTCGGCTGCTCCCTAATTCCCCGCCCTAGTTTCACCACCCTCCTAAGGTGATATCTGTTATGTTGTCTTTTTTGGATGGCTGGCTCTCTATCTTATCCTGGCTTAGCCGAAAGAGGAATACTGACAGCTTATCGCTGTCGATTCCCCAGCAGCCCATCACCGAAGCCTGGAGAGTTATACATCTTCCAGCGCTTGTCTGTCCAGTCAAAGAAGAGAAATGGATGTCCTCTGGTCTAATGCCAAGTTCATCAACTGCCCTCATGGCTGGCATGAGCAAACTGTATATCACAGTGCTGCAAGAGATGTGGTGTGTCAATACAGAAACACAGAGAGCATGGCAAATGGGCTAGAGCTGCTTATTGATAGTTGTAAAGCTGGTTTGTGTGTATAGGCTGCCAAAAGGACCACATAACAAATGTCTGCGCTTGTAAATGTAGCCAGGGCATGGTGCTTTTCCTGCCACTAGGAAACAAGAGATTAAACTATACCAGTCTGCGAGTCTAACTATAGCAACAAGTGAGAGGAGCCGCGCTCACGGTTTACAAATTGATGCAATATAAACATGCACAGTCAAGCATGGCCACCGAAATTGAATCCTTGCTGTGTTTAATTTTCTGTGTGTACCGCAAATTGATTTGCTGTCCTGTTGAATCTTATCTGTTTGTTTATTGGTCTTGCTCATCACTTTCTGTCACACTGATTATGAATCAAAGCAATCTCATTGATCCACTTTCACGGTTGGCTGAGCATTTCCAAAAATGTTTTTTTTCTGTCTTTACATCACTTCTGTGGCTCCTCTACTCCAGAAGTCTTGCTCACCACAGTTTGTACAGATGTGTCCTGATGTGTAAACAAGCAGCTGTCATAGAATGGGAATGGGGTACTGAGAGGAGAGGAGAGGAGAGGAGAGGAGAGGAGAGGAGAGAGGAGAGGAGAGGTAGTTAATGTGCCCACAATGTGAATCCACCTCTTCTTGGGGCATCACAAGGCTCATAATTGATCCTGGCAATGGTTAAGTACCTCCTGTCACAAGTGATGGGATGTGATAATAACTTTTATCTACTCAGACTGAGATTCCTTCCCTGCTGAGATCGCACTAAGCCAGAGACCCAATTACAGCTAACAGTACAATGTGCCCTCTTTTCACAATCACATCTTGAAAAAAATGCCTTGAACACCATTATCACAACATTCCATGATGCTCCACTCTAATGAAGGATGAGGTTTCTATTGCAGATATAAATAAATGATTTCCATTGCAGTATTTGCTGTACATGCACAGCAATATAAAGACAATATTTTGCATTATTTGTATATATAAGGGAGTTTTAGAGTTTGCTTAGAGCAATATTTGTGTTTGTGGGAGAGAGGAAGAATAAATTCCCTGGTGTGTGTAGCCATGGTTATTACCATGACGTCGGAGGAGCAAACCTGCTGTCTCCATCATGTGCATTCCTCTTTCATTCACTAAAAGGAGAGGAGTAGCTTTAGCTAATGAATCCCTCTAGCATACCATTTCCACAGACATGCTAACTCACACAGCCAGACAGACACATGTCATGGGCAGAGATGCTTCCTACTACATAAGCACATAAGGGGATCAGGATTATTTAGGCAAGGATGAGATGTGTTAATTGTGCCAGAACAAGCCAACACGTTCTCTTAACCTCGAATAAGCCCCTGCAGCGCGACAGCATCGCACTGGGGATTTGCTAGCTGTCTGATAGTCTCCCCTCACATTTCATTGTTAGCCTCCATCACATATGGAATGGTGGCTAAGCAAGGAGGCAGCCCCTCGTTGTTCAGCTTTCACAATCCAACATTTAGCATTGGGAATGCTGCTTATCGCATGCCAACCAGTAAATCTGGGCCTTGGCAGAAACTGGTACCGATTGCTTGCCGACTTTCAGACCACGTTACCATGGCAGCCACCGTGAAAGGCGCTCAGTTAGGAGCAAAAAGAATGACATTGTCAGTTGAAATGGACCAGGTTCCCAATTTACAAATTTCAGTGCACAAACTCTGAATTCATGATCAGCCGTCTGACTGTGTCTGTGGTGTTTTTAACCCCTTCCCTGGGCCATTGGCCTTGGCCTTTGAGTATTCCTCTCGGGGTTTGTTTTGGTTGTGAGCACTTTGTTTCATTGCTGTTGGGCCCTGTTTGATATGCAGCATTGTTGTACTGTGATAATGCTAGGCTTGTGGCTGAACTGAAGGCTGGCTTTGTCTATGCAAACTCCTACGAGAAAACCAAAGTGCATGAAAAGTTGCTCCCATTACTGCAGCTTTTAAACTTAACCCCTTGTCAACCCTGCTCAGAAACCAAACCCCACTCTAGCTGAAGGTTCAGAACAAATTAAAAACAAATTGTGCAGCCCACTAGTTTCTGGGTTTCTGCAGATGTCCCTTTGAGTCAGTCAGCCGCCTGTGAAGACTGTGAAGTGCGGAACTATACATGCTCCTGAATTAGAGAGTGTATGTAATGATGAGGTGTGAGACTGCCTGCTCTGCTATGATCAGAGCACTGTGAGTTCAAAGGGCCGGCAGCAGCATTGAGCCAGCTAATGAAGCCACTGACTCCCCTCACTACTTGACTGCCTGTTGGTTTATTCACAGTCCCACTCCTGTGGAGGGGGTGAATCTGTGGCTAGGAGGTTACTGCAGGTTGGAGCCTATTGAACATCGGCAAGTCAGAGAACCAATCACACACAAACAAACTCGAAGGGGAGATTTCTTCACAACAGTCTCCAGGACTGGCAACATGCTGTGTCAAAGACGGTTGCAGACAGGAACAGGATACGTGCTGGTGTTGCAGACCTGGCTATTTCAGTTAACAGCAGTGGGCTAAAACTATGCGCATGGCAGGAAGGTCGGTAAGGCTACCAACCGTTGCCCTAATCTCCAGAGATAGCATGTCAAGGGCAAAGGGATCCTCCAACCATCCGTTTCCATGGGCACGCTAATCAGATGTGAAACACAGCCCCTCCCTCTCTTGTGTCATCACTCCCCCCCATGCTGTGAACCTGCATGCCTTCTCCATTTGAGATGTGAGAGAGAGAGAAAGAGAGAAAGAGAGAGAGACGTCACTGCGCAGGGTTCACTGCAGCTTTTAATGCCTGAGGGGAACATTGCCTCTCCCCATAGCGTATACTCTTAAAAGGAAAATAGCATCAACATTGCATCAGACTAGGTTATTTTCTCAACCAAACTAGAGGATACAAAACAATTATTTTGCTACACTTCAAGCTCAATCAGCTAGATTAACTCACACAAAGTAACATCAATTGCAGTCTTTGAGACATCAAGACATTTGCTGAGACCTGCGCTTATTAAAAAAAGAAATCGATATATATCATATTCCCAGCTTAGGTGCAATGATTTGATGTAATACTCAGCATATGTAGTGCAGAAAAGAAGCAGCTTTGGGTAAATGTTATAATACCATAAAACCTAATATGCAATCTGGTCACTTGTAATTTATATAGTGAAGCAATAAAATCTGTACAGATTTTTACTGACAGGTTCAGCTGCTGCAGGTAAGCTAAAGCTCAGAGTTTATTAGTCCTCTGTGGTCCATGAGGTTTTCATCAGCTGCTTGGATAAACTGTTTGCCTGATGTAGATACATGTTTATGAATTCCATATATTGTTTTTCTCTTCCACTTTCATAAACATGTGTTCATGTTCAGGGGCCCTGAGTGCAGAGGGCCCTCTCCTCAACAGCGTATGAGATAGAGGGACACAGCGAGGGGCCTTGTCCTGGACCAGGAAACAGACCATACAGAGATCTCCAGTCAGTGGCAGAACACTTGATTGATCAGTATTTGTGCCCAGACATGCATGTGTGAAATAGTCTCCTAGGGAAAATATCATTGGTGATCAAAGAAAGAACGATTGCAACTTCCTTGTGTCATGAATAATGCATGATTTCATAAATGAATGATTTGTATGTTGTCACAGAAGGGACCCAGTGGTGTGGAAGATGGTAGGGATCTAATGATTTCCATTTTCATGTGTTCCATTTCATTTAAGTCGAGAGCATAAGGTGCATGCTGGTTTGAAAGAACGTAAGGTGCACCACGGCTTAGAAGTCTTTCAGAATAAGAGAGACATGGATTTCCTGGGGCCTAAGGCTTGGAGTATAGGCAGATCCCAGTGGGGGCATCACTAAATGTTCCCAAACTCTACTAAGTCCCTCTGCAGGATCCATAGCCTCAATCCACAATGCCGTTTTCACAGCAATGAAATCCTTAGTCCAGCTTAGAACAGTCTAACAAGGGCCAGCTGTGCAGTGCTTTCAGCCATACATGAAATCTCACCGATCCATGATGGCGCCTATAGAGCTTTGACATTGATGGGGACAATACCTCTTAATCGTATTTATTTGATTCTCCAAAGTGATGTGTTGCTGCTGAAGTATGAATATCTGCCATAAAGCAATATGTATCAGAAATAGCCTTTTCCTAAATGGAGTGGTGAAATGACATCTCAAGAGCAATATACAAAAGCAATATTTTTCCATTCCAGGTTTCCACAAATCGAGTATGAAAGTAATTAAAGCACATTCATTCCAAAAGACCGGGATATTTATTCTGTGGTCTGGCGTCATGTTAATAAAAATGTCCACTCAGATCTTGATCAGGAATCTGATCTGTCGGGACCACCACTATAAATGTAACACTTAATGTTCAAATAGAGAGTCATAAATCACTTTAATATTGGACACTGGTGGAAAATAGCACAGCTTTTGAAAATATCTGGCTCTAATTAAGTTGTCGGGAGTACCCTGGGCCTGAGGATAGGGTCTGGCTAACAAGCGGGATGGCTAACCCAGCCCCCTGTGCCCCAACTAGAATCAGATTTAGCAGAATGGACTTCTTCTTCACAGCCAACATGTGTCATTCCCTCCATTTATCCACATGTGAAAGCTGGAAAGATGGGCTAGACCACCAGCTGTGAGGTGTCTATGAGCTCCTTCAATGCGGAAAGCTTACACAACCTCTAAGCTCCCAGATAGCCTCTCTTCCTGTCCTCCCTTTTATTTTTCTGTCCCTTGGCCTGTCTTTTACTCCCTCTGCTTTTTCCCCTTCACTGCATCTGCTCTTAAGGGAAGATCTAAGTGAGTAGATTTATTCATTCAAAGGGTTCTGAATAACATTACACCAGCCCAGCAGTCACATATGCCAAAGTCTTCAACAGCTGAGCTCTCCAGGGAGTGTTAGCCCAAAGGTTAGCCTTATATCCCTACCAAATGAGTTATGATTTTTCCCTAAATCTCTTCCACAACTCGTACCCACTCCAAAGCAATTGTGAGCCCTATTCATGAAGCCCACTGTTGGGCAATATTATACAGATGTGAAGTGGTTTATCACAAAAAACCTTGTTAAAATCTCCTCGATGAAGCCTACACAGCTAGACTGAGTTGCATATTATAAATCCAAACTATTGTGCATACATACTGTGGATCATGAAAACATGGTTCTAGTGTTACCATATACACACACAAAGGCTAAACATGAGACAAATCAACAAGCAACAAACAACATTTTACACACTTTAGAAGCCATATAGTCACAACGCATCCTATGGAATGTGAATCCTGTGTGTCCTGTGTGTGCGTGTGTGCGTGTGTGTGTGTGTGTGTGTCCTGTCTGCAGCAGATGAGCTACTCTTATAAGGATGCTGCAGCCTGTTGGCTCTGTTCTTTAGTAATGCTGCGTGAAGAGGAAATCCATGTTCCTCATAAAACAGATCTCAACCACTGACCCTGTGCGTGTGTGTGTGTGTGTGTGTGTGTGTGTGTGTGTGTGCGTGTGTGTGTGTG
>OMLI01002339.1:3273-16626 GCA_900302605.1 Rondeletia loricata
ACACATTTTAATACACACACACACACACAAACACAAACATTAACACCAACAAGAGATGCATTCTGACTGAGGCATCTTATTCCACATACATCACTGCCATGTGAGTTGGGATGATGGAAGATGCAATACTACATACAGTTCCTTCCAACTGATAATAATCGTTTTCCTTTTCGTTCTTCGCCCTTTGAGCTTGCATCTTTTAATGTTCTCGTTGAGATCGGGTGGAAGCAAAATAGTATGTCTATAACAGGATGTTTTTAGGGAGGTTTCTTAGAGAGGAATGGGGTGGTGGGAATGCATGCTGTCAGTTTAAATCAGTCGATGGTGGCAGGCTTGTCCATAGGTGTGTTAGATGACTGATCAAAGGAATACATAAAGCAGATTCAGTGCCTCTGCCAATATCCCATCAGAAGTAGAGACTTTGATTCAACGTATATTTTATCAAATAATATATTTTATAATAATAAGATGGTCTACAGTGTGCAAACTGTTCAAGTGGTCTGACTAATAATGCAATTTCTCCCAACCAACATTAGTTGTTGCTCTTCCCTCCGAGGCTTGTTTTATTTTTGATAATTAATCTCTCAGTGCAAGCCTAATGAATAGGAGCACATCAAACCCACCCAGTAAATATAGAGCAGATCTCCTCTTTTGGAGCGTGGCGATATGGGGATTACACTGGTTATGTGGAGCAGAGCTGGATCAAGTGGCTGGGGCTGTGCTGAACTGCAAGCTATGGTTGGAAGGAATGAAGGTGCCAAAGTGAAAGAAGAGGTGGGGAATGATGCAGGGGACATATGCTAGCTTCTGGAGCCCAGCCCTGCCCACTGTGGAGGGGCCTGACAGTTCTGGGTCACTCCCTCCTTCCCCAGTTATCTCCACCCAACTCCAATCTGCTTGGCGGTGGCAGAGGATGGAGGACGAAGGAAAATAGGGCGGCTTATTGAGATAATAATGTGGTGTACATTGGTGACAGTTGTAAGCCGAGTGCCACGGCGCTTAAGCCATGCAGGGCGATGTGTGCGCTCTCACTAGCTTGCTCCAATCATGAGTGGGCGAATCCACCAGCTAAAGCTAAACATATGGCATTTCATGCCTTCAAAACATTGCACCTAAATGGTGATTTATTCTGATTTGCTTTGGCTCAGAATGTTCTGTTTTTCAATATTTCTTTTCATAAAATGATATAGCCTGTCCACCCACAATAACAATAGAACATACCCTTTGAATTTATAGCCAATAGTTTGAGTCAAGGCCCAGGAAATTGACATTATTCCATTCATTGTTGACACGTTATATCATTTATGACATTTGTGCCATTTTACTCAAATACATACTTAGATATATGTGCTTTTTTATTCTCACACTAATGAAATTCGCCCATTTGGCACTAGACATCTTGCTCACAGTTCTGCCTGCTCAAAGCAATTTTTATAGTTTAGCAACATCAGTGCTCATACCCCCTTATGCCCCCATCCAGAGCCAGTAGACGAGCACACTTTGATCAGACTTGGATTTTGTTATCTATATCAGGACTGTGTTACAATCTCAGGCTTTTGGTCATCTCTGTCATGCAGTGGGTATAATAGAAAACCATGGGGCAAGCTAAAGAGGCCAAGAGGAAAGTAGACTACATCCCTCTATCCCTCGACATCCCTCTATTAAGGTATACATTAGGGTAACTGCCAGCCACATTATCAAAAGCAAGAGACAAGAACAGGCGGAGACTTAGGAGAATAGGATCACAGGAGTAATTCAATATATTTTTAGATATCACTTGAGTTCCATTTTTCCTGAAAACCAGTATGGTATTGTTTCTTCAATAGAATTGTGGATTGCATTTTGCACAGTGCGTCTAAAGTAGCAAACAGCTACTCTGAGATGTCATACTTTAGCATCATGTGGGGAAATTTCATATTTGGCCTGTGAATACTAAATTTACCAAAGAAAAAGGAACATGTGGAACAAAAAAGCAAAATAGCAGGAAAAACAGTTGTCCCCCATTAGAAATGAATGGAACTTGTATGTCAACATTTTTTATATGAACAAAAAATGAAACAATTGGCAAAAGGGTAAATTATCTTTTACCTCAAGTTCTAATCTTGAGCTAGAATGTAGATCCTGTGATTGTGATCTCAGTTGTTAAAATGTTGCATCCATCTGCTCAATTGTAGAGGAAGAGGAAACGAGATGTTTCTAGTTGGAAATTAAATATCTTCTTCTGGCCAATGTCATGCTTAGAACATAATTATTTGCCACTTTGGAACTCAGGTTAGGTTGACATTGGATTTGCTAAATGTCACTTGCAATTAAAGTTGATAATGTAACTGTGTAAAGGTCACACACCGACCTGTGTGGCGGAACAGGATTCCCAGGCTGATTCACACACCCTGCACGACAAGACCAAACACTCAGTCACACTCCTAACTGGGTGACATGTTTTCCTGATCATTGTGCTTTAAATTACACTGATTAGATTTACATTTCAGCTTTTATGGTTGCTCTAATTGGCAAAGATGATTGCAAATTAGGCAAGAGGGCAAGCGTAGCCTGGGCTCCCGTCTGTCACCTTGAAATGGACAGAATAACAGAGACTTGGGTTCCATGTGCCCATTAATCTGCTTATTTCATGATCGGGGTAAAGCAAGTGATCAAATTTAATAGGGTACCTATTTTCTCCAGCGGCAACCTTTTCGACATGGTATTTTGTGACCTCTAGGTTGGATAAGGGAATCATTTGTGGTTAATTAGCCTTGTAGAGTTTGTGTCACTCATATATCGGTGTGGCTTGTCTAATTGTTTCGCTTTATGTTTCCTGACCCCCAGGCCTCAGTACTACAAGGTGATTGAAGAATGTGTGTCTCAGGTGGTCCTGCATCGCAATGGGATGGACCCTGACTTTGGCTACAGTAAAAGACTAGATGTGGACTTCACCCATCTGATTGGTACCTTTTGAATACTCACTTAAAAATACAGTTTTTTGTTTATCTTTGTATTTTTGTTTGTCATTAATTTAGCATATCTGTAGGCAAAGGTCTAAAATGTTTAATGCATTTCATAATGTAAAGTCTTTGTAAAACATGATTTATTTTAATGTGTCTTAATCATCCTCCAGACCTTTTCTTTTTCTCTTTATCTGTGTGCAGCAGGGTGTACATCACTAATGTTGCTAAAAATGTTCTGATATCCTGCAGTCACTCTCATTATCGTCCTAGTTCCCCCTGATATTCTTTCGACAAACACCTCTAGTGGCTTGACATATAAGATAGGGTTGTCTAATTATTCATGAATAATACATTATATGTAAGGTGAGACTGGTAGAATTATTTCATTTCATTTAAAATGATTTCATTTCATTTTCTTTGGTTAGAACATTTGTCAGTTGTGTTCCTGGAATCATAGGGAAACATCTATTTGCTCTGCATTTCTAATGCATTCTGTTATTCCCTCAAACAGAGAAAATAAATAAATAACACCACTTTTACTTCTTCTGTTGTGTCACTAACAGTTCTGTGACTTGCCAACAAAGGCTCATTAAAAGTTTCTAAACCTATCCATAAAGGACAGATGCATTGTTAGATACCTTTTCTCACTCACTTTACAGTTGATAAAAATGTTTGTTAAAAAAAGTGTGTTTTGTTAAATTTACGCTATAGACCTGCAGAAGAAATACTTAACATCCTGGGGGATATGTGAAAGGTTCCTTTTTCCACACTCATTTCCTCTCTTTTTCTTTTTTTACATATTCACATCAGGCTTGATTGTAAATCTCATATGAGGTGCTATCAGTGCACATTGCAACTAGAGAAGCTTTTGAAGTGACTGCATCTATCTTGTCTTGCAGATCAGTGTGTGGATAAAGCCAAAGTGGAGGAGAGTGAGCAGAAGGCTGCAGAGTTCTCCAAAAAGGTGAGGCATTAATCACTCCCCCAGTCCCCTTGGTTGGCCAACTCCCATCAGGAAAGTTTTTCCTCCCCAGAGCTTCCAGACAAGCTATTGATTTTCCAATCAATACCTGGCTGTGACGCTACATGATCCGTATCAGCATTACAAGGATCAATGCCGATGTTCCGACGTATACTTATTTGTGCACAGTGCTGGGGAAGAGTTAGGTTATGTGAAGGCTCTTTTGATCCAATTCAACATGTCAAGCTGGCCCTCAAAGGGCTTTTTCTTTTATGTTTCCTATTTGATTATTTAGAAAGTATCTTTTAATTGGGGGTTATTTTGCTTTGAATTAACTAGATGAACTATCGACTTTGTTTAATGTATTTTGAGAGAAATAAATAACTGGCAATTTGAACCCTTCCCTCCAATGTATAATGTTTAATACTGCATTGTATCCATACAAACAAACAAAATAAATAAATAATAAATTAGGGATGGGAATTTAAAAGATTTTATCAGTACCAATTCTTTATCGATTCCCTTATCAATTCCTGATAAATTGGAAAAAGAGTACATACAGGTTTATTAGCGTTAACATACTTTTATTTCTTCTCTGAACAGAACATACAGCATATACAGTAAACCACACACCTAATTTAATCTATTGAACTGTAGTATACATAACTGACACACTATAAGTAACTCTATGAAAGCAGTTAACCTACCAAAATTCTAAGGCTTCTACCTTGGCGTAAGGGTGCAATCCTTTCACCACAAATCTAGTGACTGCTCGGTGACACTCGTTCACCCTTTCCTGAGTCATTTCCCCCCGCTGAGCGAGCGTGAATGGATTTTCCTGAGATGCGCGAGAGCTACCGCTAGCAGCAGCCTCAGTCTGACTGTCATCGTCTAAAATGGATGAAATGGGAGAATATTCACACAGTGAAAGCATTCATTTTTCATTTAGGTTTTCTCAGTCAAGGCGAAAAAAATCGTCTGTTAAGGCTGCCTGCGTGGCGCTAACGTTATTTTAATAACATTGGATTTTACCTTCAGCAACAGACGCACTTGTACTTGGTTGAGGGGATGCAGTACTCGTCCGTAGAACACTGTTGTCATCTACTTTTGTGAAATGCAGCCACGCTTTGGAACGTTTTTTTCTTGCCGCCATGGCTCTGGTCAAAAACTATTATCTGAAACATAATCAGGACAGCTCCCTATTGGGCATTACGTCATTGTTTACAATGCGCAGCTGTCGGAAAAACACATGGCATCAATACGAGGAATCGATAATGTCGGAGGCATGCGATTCCGAGGAACCGGTTCTCAATGGGAACTGGTTCTCGATTCCCATCCCTATATTATAGTCCACGTTTTGGCAGACATAGAGAGTAGGAACACCCTTGTGTTATCCCCAGGAGCCTTACTACCACTGCCTGGTGACATATAGGGTGTCCTGGTTATGTGTAGGTTGAGAGTTCTGTCCCAGCACCCCACCATGCACCCTGCTGGGCCAGTGAAATCATTGTCCCGACATGCCTTGCTTTCTGCAAAGGTTAGATCCATCAACACACATGAAAGCTAGGCCTGAAACAAAGACAACAGGGCTGTAGGGCCACGAGGGCTATGAATAGAAATCGGCCAGAGATTGTGCGACAACGTGTATCGATGTCTGTTGATGTGCCTTGCGGCCATTCTCTAGCGACACCCTGCCGCTCACCAACATCTGTGTGTGTTTACATCTATGTACGCGTGTGTGTATGTGTGTGCTTGACATACTTGTGTGTCTTTTGTTGCAGTTTGATGAGGAGTTCATTGCGCGGCAGGAGGCCCAGGCCGAGTCTCAAAAGAAGGAGGAGAGAATCAAAGAGCTGGAGGGGCAGATCCAGACCCTGCAGTCCCAGGTAAATACATCATGAGGGAGGGTGGAGAAGTCACACACAAATAACCACTGCACTGTGGAATGGCACCACATTCCCCCAAAGGGATCTTTGATATTGTCTATTTTATGTTTCACAGAAAAGCATGAAAAAGGAGACACATTGAAGAACTACATGTCCAGATTAACTTTTAATCAGAGTTTGATACAAGTTAGCTTATTAGGAAAAACTGCTAACTTTGTACTGAAGAAAATAAGTTTGTCTTAAAACCATAGCAATGATAGGTAATGCGGCTGCTAGGAAAATGACTAATTTGGTCAAAATGATACCTTTCCTCCCCAATCATAGACATGATATTGCTCTAAGTGGGAGTTTTCATCCATGCAAGAACATTTGATTTAATAAGGGGTCAATCTCCTCCTTAAGTTGTAGCTCTTTATATGGGCGAATTGCTCCATTGAAGCTTTTCCTATGTAATTCTATCATCACGGAGATGGATTGCATTTCTTTTCTTGGCCTCCGCATCATTTCTTCCCAAGCAAAACCCTCCATTCTGAGCACAGAAAATGACTGCTATTTCCCCCTTAACCCAATTTGAAACACTTTAGTGCTGCCTTGGGACAAAAGGGCAGTTTGCCTCCCTGCTTAGAGAATTTAATATAAACCAGCATTGAAAGATGGTATGGCTACATCTATATCAGAGATCGCTTTTTTCCAAATCGTCATCTCCGGCAGTTGCTAATGTTGGCGCGCCCTGTTTCTTAAACTGCACCTGCATATTAGGTTTGAGCATCACTGGGACTTTTCTCAGTAGCAAGTTACTATTACTTCAGTCCCCCGCAGCTCTAGCAATCATTCATCCTCAGTTCCACACCACATTTTGTTAGATTTAATGTGGTACAAGCTTTGTCCCTGTTCCTGGCTGAAGCCACACAATGTTTTTCTCCTCAGAACTTCACTTAATTTGTGTTTAGTTCCCACTCCTCCACTTCATATACCTGAGTGCCGTGTCACGACTTGTTACCTACATTTGTGTTCACTGGTTCATCACTCATTCAGTGCCCGATGACTGCCTGCCCATATTAATGAGACCATCACAGAGTCTGAGGCTTCTCTCCACCCCCTCTGCCTACTCCCCCATTTTTCTCGTGCTCACTCCGTCTTCCACCTTCTGTCTGAAATTAATGCATCAGGCTTTGCTTGCCCTCTTTCCCCTGTTGGAGCTTTTTATGTTGTGTTTCCAAGTCTTTTCCTCCCATAACACACCTTTCCCTCCCCCTCCCCTGGCAGGCCTCTGTCTTTTGAAGACTGACTGTTTGTGGTGCATTAACAGGTAGTGTTGCACAGATAAGCCCTGGAGAGTCAAACCCTCTCTTCCTCTGTTTCTCTGAATGCTCCTTCAAAGGACTGTTGCTGCCGGAGAGCTTCACATCAACTGACATTAGCCTCAGCAGGGAAACATGTAATACGTTTGACACAAACTAGCATGAATGTGGCTATGAGAGCTTCAGCAGATCCCTTATGTGTCTTGGCATAGGTAAAAGGGAACATGGACATATATGCTCGACAGGGATACACTTTGGATACAAATTGCTACCCTTATTGAGCATCTACTGTAAAGTGGTTTCCCAAACGGGTTTCTATTGCGTCCACATGCTGGGTACCTAGAAACAAAAGGCCTTTGGTATTAGAGGTTCCACAGAATAAGCATGTCTTTGAACATTGTGAACCCATTTAAAGCTTGGGTAGGCAACTTTAGACAAATTAGCAAGAATTTGAAAGTATACAACAACAACAACAAAAATAATTTGTCACACAGATTAGCTACCACAGTTGCAAAGCTATAGCTATGGCTCCTTCCTGATTAACACATCTTGTGCAGTGGGAAAAATAACTCGCTTCCTTACACAAGTTTATTCCAGTCCCAGTATTCAGTTTGGATTATGGTTTCACGTCATCTCTTCTGTGGATATATTTGTTTTCTCTGTGCAGTTTGCAGGGTGGTCAGAACTAGACTGAGCTATGTGCACTTGTGATTGACAGGCAGGCAGTCTCTTTGCAGAGAGCTGTCCTGATTGGTTGTTAAGATTCTGGCGCCCTGAGATTTTGGAGTGGCTGATTACAGGGCCTGGGACAGTCACAGAGACCGGATTTGTTTCTCAGAGCATTTTATTTATTGATAGCTGTTGGAAGAATTTAACCAAATATTACCAAAATGGTTCTAAAAACAATTGACTACCCCAGCTTTAAGCTGTTCAGGCTTAGGAAAGGTGCCGTTACTTTAAATTTTCACTGTGCCTCGCATGTTAATTTTATTTTAATTACAGTTAAGTTTTGGGTTGTCAGGGCTAAACTAATTTCTGGACTGCTAAAATATGCCAGCTCTCTAATAATAATTCAGAGTGATCTCATATTTTTTATTTTAGACAGTTGTTCACATGGACCGTTTAATTGCTTCCTGTGACAATGAACAAAACAACATTGTTCAGTGGCATCCTTTTTGAATGTTTTGATTCTGCTACTGCAGGAAGACAAGGCTGAAACACTGTGTCTTGCAACCTAATCCACATTTGACACAGCGCTGTACAAAGCCATTACCTGCGAGAGTGCAGAACCTTTCAATCTTTGTGAGGACACATACTCAGTTTGTCCATCAAAGCTGTTGTGCTACATCTGCGGTTTTGCTGAATATGAATGAAGTGGGAACTCTGTTCATCTCATCGATGGAACTCTTCTCAACACATGCATGTTTGAGTCTCTGCTCTTCACTTTGTCTGTGAACCAACACATTTAATGAGAGTCTGTCTCTGGGAACTTTGGCATTGTAACAAGCAGCCCATTTGATGTCTATTTGATTATCCCCCCAATCCAATTGAGTGGAGGTTCTGCCTGTAAACATCGACAAAGGGCAGTGAAATCACAACAAATGGAAATCATCCACCCTTCCCCAAACCTTTGCTTGCACCTCTTCAAGGCCAAATAGGGAGGCATTCATTGAATTGGCTCTGGATGTGATGAATAATGTAGCACTGCAGTGGTACATTGGAGCACTCTGTGCCATCCCATTAAAAGGTTTTAACAACCTGGCGGTCTTGTAGCTGACCCAGCTTGGTCCCGAGAGGAGTTGGATGTGTAGCAGACCACTTTTTTCCTCTTCTACTGCCAGTCTACCTGCTGCCCTTTCTCATTACTGGATTGGACTCAGCTGATAATGAGCAGAACTCACAATATGTGTGTTACCATGTGTGCTTTGCTGTTGCCATGAGATATAACCAATCAAATTTTTAAGCCAAATACATACTGTTATACTATTTGCTGCTACTCAAATTTCTCATACATGCATCCTTATATTGGTAGTTCTACAGCTAATAACTTTGTGGTTAGGAAAGTTAAACATTTCAGAAGGCAGGATATACCTGCTGGTCTTTAAAATGGAGATATCTCAAAGCCTCTAACTTTTCATTCCTAAGGACAGAAGATCTCTTTGCCTTAAAGATTGCACTTTACGACCACTTTCTAAAATTTTAAAAAGTTATTTTTAAGTCACCCCACCACTGAAGTTTCCATTTCCATTTCCATTATACATGTTAAATATTTAATTCTCTACAGTCCACAGTAAGAGGTGTTCTGTAGGAATGACTCCATAAAAATATTACATTTCAGTTGCCGTGGAATATGTTCCCATCCTTTTTCCTTTGGCAAGGTCATACAGAGTGAAATATCAAAGCAAAATGCCGACATTTCTGAAACAAAGACTCCAGAATGAAATCAATGCCCATCACACATCTGATATTGTTAAGTTAAGATGTGTTTTGCTATGAAATAAAAACATGGCACTGGGAAACGGAAGAAAGCTTTTAATGGTGTACCGACTATGGGGTGATGCTGTGCCTGTGCCTTTTATGCTGTAGTCAGCGCTCTACACTGATGTTCTTTTCAAGACAGATTACATCTTGTTTTAGGTGTAAATGCACAGTAAACTCTGCCTTTCACATATCAAATAACTCATTCAGACAAAATGGGAATATGACACTGTACTCCCATTATAATTTACTGTGTAAGGGACATCCTCTTTTTCTTTGCCACTATTCCACCTTTTTTCTGTGTTTGGTGTTAGTGTCTGTACTGATAACAGTGTACTAGTGTTCCTCTTCTCTTTCTATCTAACCCACCCCCATTTGTTCCTCTCTGTTGCTTTCTGTCTCTGTTTTTTGTGACTTATGTGTTATGTGGTATGTGGGTGTGTGTGTGTATGTGTGTGTATTGTATCTGCACAGTTAACTAGTGAGAAAGACAAGCTCAACGAGGCTCAGAGACTCATCAGGGAATCTGAAGCCAAGGTGGGTGTCCTCTCTGCATGTGCGCCCCACGTATATATATATATTTATTTTTTTTTAAATCACATTTTAATCACCTCCAAATCCAAATTATATATTATGTGCATTGACAGGTGATGCTTGTACTAATCTTCAGTCTGAAAACCTAATTCTCAAACGGATCTACTGTATTCAATATATAGTAATCAAAACTGATTTAATACAAACATTATTTGAGGGAATGTCATTAATCATTAATCCACAAAACCGAATGATTAGTTCTGTAATTTGGGAATGCTGCATTATAGAGTAAAAACGATACATTGAAGACGTTTATTGCATTATGCTGAACAATATAAGTGGAAGCTATGGTAAACTCTCTCCTGTGGTATTCAATTAGACACATTCCTTGCTTGTTTAATGCAATTTTCACAAGTAAACACTTTCTGATTGAATTTCTCTATCAGAGATGAGATCGGGGCGTAGGATTTAATCGCATAATAGTCAGAGTTAATTAACTGTCAGTCTGACCTCCCCATTGAGTCCAGAAGACTATGAATCCCTAAGTGGATGGGTTAGATTTCATTTCATATTTCATCTCCTATGCTACCCAGGGCTTCAAATGAGATCGGCAAGTAACAGCGGCCAAAAAGCCATTAAGAGACCTTGCTCACCAAGCAAAAACAACACTGATATTCAAACATGCTAGATACAAGACATATTAAGACCCAAGATACAACAATGAAAAATAAGGTAGGCTTTGTGGGAAGGAGACCTTTGCTGTATTGATTGTTCAACAGACTCAATAAGTTATGAGTTACCTTGAACTTTTTTAAGTTCTTTTTTGTACCTGAGGAGGAAGAGGAGAGTGGCAATGGTATTGGATCCCAAGGGCCCTGTGGAATACTGGGCTTATTAGTATTCAGTAGAGAGAGAGAGAGCGAGAGAGAGAGAGAGAGGCTCAGAGGGTCCCTCAATGCGGAAACGACGGCACTCTAATTTAGCAGCTAATTTGCTTCCATTCCCTCGTATTAATCTTAAAAGAGAAAACGGGCCACGATGGGCTCGAGATTGACAGACATATAATCATTGGATGTGGGCGCTCACTGAGGGGCTCTGGGCGGTCTGTCTGAGAAGCTCCTTGCAAAACACCTTTTTAATTTCCTCCCTAATAAACAATCCACTGACGAAATTGTGTAATGAAACACTATGTAATGTCTTTAAAAATGAGACCAATCACATATTACGCACACAATAAGTGGGGGAAGGGCATATGGAGGGGATTTGTTTTTGGAAATGAGAAACCTTCAGCCAGTGTTTTGGAAATGTGCTTTGGTAAGAGCAGGCTTCTAATCTATTCCAAAGGTCAAAGCCTGTCTATGCTTTGGTGTCTGTAATTGTTGTATTTGCATACATTTAGTCTCTAAACATTTTTCCATTAGCATTATCAATGATTATCAATACTTGTTTATGTGGTGTGTGTGTGTGATAGGGCAGACATGTCAAGGGACTGCGAGGCTCCATCTTATCAGTAATGGGTTTAATTTCACCGCTGTCTACTGTCGAATAGCCTGTCATTGTGAGGACCCATGACGAGCACTTGATGGGGAGGCAACCTTTCTTATCTACAGTCTGATTAAAGCCATAGCCAATCCACAGGTTTCTCCCTAACATTTTCGCAGCGTTCACTTGCGTATTGACATGGATTTCAGTAAGAACACAATAGGCCAACCATATCAATTTCCGACTACCCGTGTGAGACAGCATTTCTTAGTATAACATTCCAGTAATCTGCTCATTAAAGCTGCTAAAGTCGAATTTGAAATTTGATTCGTGGCAGTGTTTTTAGATGACTCACCACTTGCTACGTAATTTAAAATCAAGCATAAATTAACTGCAGCATACATTACTCACTTTTCGTAAGTAGAGTTGAATGTATTATTGTGAATATAACTGATAATTTTGATTTCATTATCTTGGACTGCTAACATCATTGGATTCGCTGCAGTGTTTGCCACCTGTGCTGACAAATGTGCGCAATTTGCGACGCCAAATGGGAGCCCACCAAAAATCCCACATGTCCTACTTGTAATTATGACTAGGAGGCTGACATATTTTCTCAGTCGGCAGATTGTATTTATGCTAAAGCCGACATGACGTGAACGCAGCATAAGTCAATCCTGCACAATTTGCATGAAATCGTACCCGGGGATTCATAGAATAAACACATACATATAGGGGCTTTAACTAAGGAGGTTCAGGTGGCTGTATTCCTCTCATACAGTTGATCTGTTGGCAAATTGCAGAATACAATTTTAATAGTTCAGGCTTGCCTGATTTTGGTTAAGTTTGGATCATACATCTCAGGTGCGAAGGAAGGCAAGGGAACAGCATGTCTTTTCCCCCATGAATAGATAATTAATGTCCTCATACTGCATATAATAGTGCCTTACTGAGCCACTTTTGTTCCATAGTCACCAAGAGAGTCTTCCTCTTTTTTGCCCCAATCTCATTCCCTGTGTTTTAGGTTGACCTCTGAAGTTCCATTGATGTGAGGTATAATGGCCATTTCATTTGATTACAGACAGACTCCCCAGCAGAACAGGCAGGGACAGATGCTCCTCAAGTTCAGCCTTTTCTCACTAAGTCCATTTATCAATGCTACAGGCCCCATCCATGTCAGGATATCATTATTAGGTTTATTCTCTTTCTCTTTGTCTCAGAGTGTGTCTTTTACTTTCTATTTCTGCCTTTCTCTTTCTATTTCTGCTTCTCTCACACTGTCTATGTCTCTCTCTATCTCTCTCTCTCTCTCTCTCTCTCCATTGAATTGAGCAACCCACTTTTCATATGATGAGGGACTACTTTCCCTCAAAGAGATATCCAAGGACTGGCAATTATATTACTGTTATGGCATAGAAGCACATACAGTGTGTTTCATAGTAAATACCTACTTTGGCCTATAGAATAGTCTTTAGTCCTTCCAACATGCTTATAGACATACAAGACACACAGGTACAAAAACACACACACACGCACGCACGCACACGCCACACACACACACACACACACACACACACACACACACACACACACACACACATCTGGCGTAATGCAAAGTATTAGCTTTGAATCATCTCTTTTATTGTACTCCCTGACATGCATGCCACACTGTCCCTGAGGCATATCTGCCAGGTACAATGTTAACCAAGGACACCCTGACTCCAAGGCTGTTGGTGACAGCAGATTGAGGCATGGATTGAGCCAAA
>OMLI01002358.1:1659-11734 GCA_900302605.1 Rondeletia loricata
GCTGAGGGCGCTAAAAACGCTCTGCGCGGTGCTGGGAAGAGGAGCGCGCCTAGCGCGTCTTTACCATAGAAATGAATGACAGAAAGGCGCTGGCAGCTCATAAAACGCTTTCGGTGGACACGGCCCCTAAGGCAGCTCTGCACATTAGAAGGCTTTGTGAATATAGCCACAGATACAAAAGAATGGCCTTGATTCTTAAATCCAGCCTAATATTGGGATTCATGTACAGTGTTTCGGCCCCGGCTCCTTTAGACCTCCTTTGCTCCCTTCGCCCCGGAGATAAATAAAGGATATTGTTTAATGGATTTGAGATCACAACCTTTATTATTCTCAGTAAGTGATACTGTAGAATGCATTGTCTTTTCCTACAAGGACAAAACAAGATAGTGGCTAATGTTTTTGTATAAAGTGCCCACCTTTGCCTGTGGTTCTCTGTTCAGCAGCTGACAACAGACTGCTAGGGCAGGCTAGTGTGAAGGGCTGGACAGAACTAGGCTGCGCAGGGCCAAACATCCCCTGCACCCACCTACCGCTCCTTGCTGTCCTCCCTTCCGTGTTCAATCTACCTGCCACTGTCACATCGGCTTTGTGGAAGGCCTGCCTGTTGCCTGGTTACACGTTGGAGTGCACTGGACATAATCATGACAGCAATGTTGATTAGACCTGACCCCGTTCTCCATCTCCGTCTCGGTCCAGCTCAGCCTGAGTGGCTGTTTCAGGTCAGGCTGTCAGACGAAGGGAATGAGCTGAGACAAAACAAACAGATATCTTCGTACAAACAAAAGAAGCCTTGCATTCTATCGAAGTTGGCACAAGAGGCTCAAGATCCCAAATACGACCACCGTGTTTTGATACGCAATCTTGAAAAGTGCGTATGAAAATACAGCCAAGTCAGAAAGAAAAGGACCACAAAGACGGTCATTTTATTATGTCAAATCATTTTCTAGTTTGATGGTTAAATGGAGGTTAAGGTGTGATGAAACAGTGGTAAGCCTAACACCTCAATGTATCCGCAATCATCAGACTAACAAGGTGTTCCCTGACAATTTAATTAAGTTAACACCAGAAGGAAGTCTCCCTAGTGCTCCACTGTCAGAGGCAACACGTTTAACCTGGGAAATGCTGTCTACCCCCACCTGAACAAAAAGCCCCTAAGAAAAAGACAACAACAACAAGGATCTTGCTGTGTTTTCCCTGTTTTCCCCCTGGTCCCCCTGGTCCTCCATGTTTGTCACTGTCATTTCTGTCATGCTTCTCCTCCTGTTGGAGCCTCAGTCGTCTTTCAATGTTCCCGTGGCCTGTTGCTTAGCAACTTGTGCCCAGGCGTGTTGAGTGGCGGGGCCGTGGCAGGTAGTGCCATGATATGTCAGGTCAAGCATGTGCGATTATAGACTAACATGCTGTCTCCCCCGACTGACATTCTCTGGAGGGGTCAGCCAATCGCACACACTTCAAAAACAGTCCACTGGGTTAGGTAAGCCAATCATCAATTTATGCAGAACAACAACAACAACACTAGCAACAATACAAGTCATACAAATGCTAACATAAACACAAACTCATACACACACTTGGCAATAAATACATGTACATCAAGTACAAACACACACTGTCTCACACATCCTCCCACACACATATCAGCACTCTTCCTCTCACAAAGTCACAGATAAATCATATCACACGGGGCGATATGCCACAAGATACCCTCACAAATACCAGTATAGCAACCAGAATGCACAGATGCAATCGCAGGAACATGCTTCACTGACTCTAAGGTGTGACTCTTTACTATGGAGAATGGTGCGGAGAGAAAAGGGCCAAAATTCATGGCCAGTATGTAGCGTAATAGACCTCTGGCTTCCCTGGGAGGGATGGATGGCAGTGTGGCTGACCTGGCCAGGGCTGTCCTGGCACCTCTGAAGAAACGGGGGGATGGAGATCGGTAGGCTGCCTGCCTCTACAGATGGGCTCTCTCCCCGTCTGCTCCTCCACTAACGGCCCCAGGAAAATTAATGGTCCAGTCAGCGCACTTAATTGTCTCCAATTGCTCTGACATTAATTATTAACATTTGTCCATTATAATGTCTGTTCACGTTATCAAAGGAAGCGAAGCAGAGGGAGGCAGAGTGAAGTGAGGCAGAGGGAGAGGGGAAAGGCGAAAGGGCGAGAGAGAAATAAAGAGAGACAGGCATGGAGTCCTGTTAGCCAAGCGTTGCAAAGACTGCATTACCTCCCAGGTTCACGACAGCATGTAGGCCATATCACATATTGATTTCTTCTAAAAGTCAGTCTACCTTCTCCGTAAATATTATGACTGCTGGTCAATCCTTGAAGCCGAGGCTCCCCAAAATGCCATTCCCCTAAATATCTGGAGCCCTGGGCTTCTCCTCCTTTCATTATCTTCACCCCACTTCTAGGTGAAGTTGAATCAAAAGAAAGCCCACTGTGTTATTGGTGGGACTGAAGGTAAAGGATATAACAGTTTGACCAACAGAGTCACAATCAAAGTGTGACCTTTTAGTTTAAGTCAAATAATGACCTTGAGTCTAATTAAACACAGTATCTTTATTTATTCCGTCTCTATTTACAGGTATGACAATAAAGTGAAAACAGAGCAATAATTTAAGCATTTGTCTATCAATGAATGCTAGTGTATGCACATTTTCATTTCACAATTTAATATTCTGTAAGTATTTCTGCATAGCAGAAAGTGTCAGAGAAATTGAGAATGTCATCCAGATTTTGTGTCTTTCTCTTGGCCGTAACCCAAAATATGGAAATGTGAACCTTGGTACCAACACTTCCAATAATCAACAGAAAGTGGAATAAATAAAAGGCAGACAGCATCTCTTTCTCCTGCAGGCTCTCTGGGCCCCATCCTCCTATATTTTTATCTTAATTCAATCTTTATTCGGCTGCCACATCCACAGGAGCACTAAGAGAGCAGCAGTCCATAAAATAATAAGCCCATCAGCACAACACAAATCCACGCACACATGCAAGCATGCACACAAACACAGCTACACACACACACACACACACACACACACACACACACACACACACACACACACACACACACACACACACACACACACACACACACACACAGTAGCAGTCTCTCTCTGTTATAAAATATACAGTTCACACAGTATTATATCACTACAATTGATGCACGCATATCAGTGTTCACATTCTGAAAGAAATACACACTGGGAGGGCAAACACACACACACACAATACAGTGGGCAAACATCCCACTCATAAAGTACATGCGCTGCATAATACGGCCAGTAAACATGGTCCTATGTTCAGAACGGAACATATTGAAACACGTATATGCTCATGAACAACTGTACCAGCACATACAACTGCAAACATATAGTAAGCCTTGCCTGTACACATAACATAACATGTATCGTGCCATCTATTGGGATATATCTGAAATGTATGTAGTAGATAATTCCTCCAATTTAAATGTAATGCACAACACTCTGTGGAATGGGTCAGGGTGCATAAACACAATCTCCTGAGAGAGTTAGCCCCCCGGCACAGTTAATGTATTGATTTTACAGCGCTGCGCCATGATAAAACTATTTCATGAATTCCAATGAGACTCCTTTACCAGACTGCTGTAAAAGGACAGAAATACAATCACCACAACGCAGAATATGATGTCGTGTTCATCGCTTGTATAATGCATTTCTTTTAGACTTATGGGGTGTGGTGGTGGGCGGTAGGGTGGGGTGGCTGTGAATGTTACTGCTTTAATCTACTCTCATTTAGAGTAATACCTACTTCCAGCTCAATGTAAAGAGCACAAATCAATATTTATCATGATAGCACATGTTGTCCACATATTTGTGATATCAATATGAACGAGTTTATATGATGTATCAATTATTTGATTTTAAGCCTGAATTACTTTTCAGTTTATTTGATTAGAAATATATCACAAAATGAAAAAAGCATTGGCCACTGAAACCGAATAGTTACTAATTGAAAATATCAACGATTATCTATATATCTATTCAAATTGGAAGACCTGGCCGGCTGTACAAGATATGGCTGAACCGATTCAAACATACCAGCACCGGGTGAAAGTTAGGGGGGGATTGCTTACAAATCGTATCGACCATCTTTTGACCAGGGAAACCTGATCAGAACTGTCAAAATCATGAATGTTAATTACTCTTTTAGCATTATTTTCTTCTGCATATTTCCCTCCCTCCCTTTCATCTCCCTCCATGTCACATTCTGCTACAACTCGCCTCCCTAACCCTAGAGTGAATATGCTCTTACTCTTTCTATGTAAATACAATAGTCATGTGTGACCGAATAAAATGCTAGATAGATTCCATGATTCAATTCCAATGGTTAGATACCATTAGATACCATGGCTTTCATTGAACGGACAGAGAGGCTGCGGGCTGATGTGTTCTGTCTGCTGGCTGATGGCTGATGGTCGTGTCAGGGTGGGAAGGAATGGCCGACTGGGCTCAGTTCAGCACCAGCCAGGCCCATCTGCTTGTCACCTGGCCTTGGCACGCAGGAGACTGGGTAATGACAGGGAAAGAATGGCATCAGTGGGCAGAAGCTGAGAGGTAATTACTGACTGGAATCCATGCAGAAACAACACATCTGGATCCATGAGTCAAAATGTTGAGAATTATACAATGATATCAGCCTCAATTCATGATATTTATCTGTCAGAACCGCAGAACTGTATATCAGCCTGGAGACACCATCCCACATCCCACACAAGTCCTCTGCTCAGAGGCAGGGAGAAATCCAATTCTACGTTTAGCAATGGAAAGAGAGAGAAAGAGAGTGGTGCTGATACACCAAGACAATCTGAGGGAAGATCAGCCATGGCAGCACTATAGCTTTATAGTGTTGAGTGACACTATCCTGGCTCATGTGTTACTCTTCCCTACTCCATCACTCCTCACACATTCCTCTTAAACACCATTACTGTTGATCAATGCTGCCTCTTTTGCAGTTAGGGAGAAATGATCTCACTGAAAGTGATATTTTCACAGCAGATATTTAAAGGGCTAAGGCTAGCATAGCTTTCCATTGTGTGATCTTACAGTGGGGCAGATGCAGATGACCCATAATGACTCAGTAACAGAAGGCTGCATTGCCATATAATTAACACTTACTCCCTTCAAAATAACTTGGAGTCCTATTAAATCACTATTCTCCACTATGAGAAATAGACTGACCCAGAGAAGTTAATGAAACCCTTCAGTTGGTCTGCAGGCATCAGCCTTCACCAAATAACCCTCCTTCAATCTCCAGACGGGGTCTTTCCGTACGTGGGCCTGAGGGACTGGAGACGTGGGCCACATTCTGACCGAGTTTCCGTCCTGCATCGATGATCACTTTCACAAACCCCATCGACTCAAAAGAATGAAGCCTTCACTGTGTGGAGTCTCAGCTCTCTCCCTCTTTCCCTCTCGCTCCCTCAAATTAAGATTTCAGTAATTAAATTGATAAACGTCATGCCAATATGCCTCATGGTTCCAGACCTGATTTCATATGCCACACAGTTGTGGAGAGCTGTGGAAGCTCTACCTTTGATGTGGCATTCTTTATTATTGAAAATAATTGGATTCCCTCCCCCTCTCTCTCACACATACATTTTGCCCGTGCTCACTCTGGGCATGCTCAGTTAATCGACCTCTTGCAAGGCAGTACTGGTGGTGAGTCCCTGTTCCATCTGGGGGTTTCAGGCAGCTTTTAGAAAAGCGGGGCCCAGATTGTGTCTGAAACACGGATTTGAGCAGCCAAGGCAGTGTGTCGTGGGACGTTATTTCAAAACGGGTCAGGGGTCATTCTGCAGGTTGGAGTGGCGCTTGCCAACGAGTGGAAGCGTTGAGACTTGTGGGAGTATTGGCGAAGCCTACCGGGGCTCAGTTCCTCTACCTCCATATCGGCTTGGCCGAGCATAAGAAAAGAGCCTCTCTGGCCCACAGGCAGCTGGCTTCTCTCCACACCCAGCGGAACGGTTGATAATCAGCAGAAAGAGACCCCTGATGATTACTCTGCCTCTGCCTAAGACGGCTACTAACTGCTTGCCTGCTCACTGCTCAGAATGTCAAACTAGTACTCACATTTGATCCCCCACTTCCCAATGTACCACAGAGAGCCTGATAATGTCCATCAATCTCAACCTCCTTTGTATCAGGCGTAAATGTGAATTTAATTGCTGCTGGAACAGAAGGAGGGAATTTGTTGATTTCCCTCTATATGTCATCCTCTATCAACCGTGGACAGACTTGATGTTTGTGCCTCTTCCAGGACACAAGTTGTCTAGCCTTCCTAGTTTAGTGCCATCTCTGCCCTGTGGGCCTACACTGTGCCATGGCTGACACACACCCAGAACAGCCCTATTTTGGGAGTAGCTGTTCAGCAGTAGTATAATGGTCTTAAGCAGCTTGTGCCTCCCCCTGACAAAGGGACCGCCGGAGTAAATAATGTGTTTGACGCCCAACTGATGAGTCATCAAAGGACTAGAACATCAGCTATCTTATTTTACTGACAGCTCAGGCTCTACACAACACCGGTCAACCCCACTGAGGCTGCTCCCTGACATGTTTACATGTAATACAAGCCACTAAATATATAACAGATTAGACTGTCTGAATCACCACCACTTAACTGCAAAAATGCCCATCTTAACAAGTAATTTAGTCTCATATTCAGTCTTAAAATCCTATTTTTCTTAAAACAAATGAAAGATACTGTCAATGAGGTACTTCCACTTCCAATGCACTTCCAATGCAGTTTGGCTTTTTCCAGGAATTTTCTAGAAACAATTATGTATACCCTAACCAATATCTATCGAGGCAGAGTAAGGCAGATCACTCCACTGGTATCAACTAAATGACACTTAATTCAAAAAAATTCTTTAAACAACTTTATTTGTATTGAAAACAGTACAACATATTATCGCACCCCATTGTCACATTTTTAAACCAAAAATATGATTTTAAAGGGGCATTAAGCAATCTATGACTTTTATCGATGTCTATCGGCAGCCAAGGAATTACAACAACATGAACAGGTCTCTGGCACAGCTTACAGAGGCCTGTAATTGACACAAATAATGAAGTCACATTTAAAAATCAGTAAAAAAATCTTACTTATTGCACCTTTAAGACTCAATACTAGATTAAATGACTTGTTAAGATGGCTGTTTTTGCAGTGATGGCTTATGTGGTTAGGAGATTATACAACCCCATGCAGGCCCATTGTAAAGAATATGTTATTATTTACTTAGACTATACACTAGCAATTAGTTTGTCTTATAATTATTTAGAGTGGGCATTGTTATTCAGCAGAGAGGAGACTCTCTGTTGAAGTCTGTCTCAGCCCTGCTATAGCCAGTCTGGAGTATATAGCACAACTTATTAACTCTTCTAAGCACATAAGCCATTTCAGTATTCTGTAGCTTAAGTGGGCTCAGCCTCGGCAGCTCCATATTATCATGGCTGAGCTTATTGTAACTTTGGCTCCTTTTTTAGTGCAATTCACCTCAACAAAGATTATGGGAACAAATTAAAGCTTGTTCTTTTTGTCTTTTTGTGCAGGTACATCCAAGGAGCATCGTCTCCAAAGGACATGGTCATCATTGTGGATGTGTGAGTATCTCGCTCAGTCGGTCTCGTCATAGCCTGCTCTCTCATCGTTTCCCCCTGGCTAGAACGTCCCTTTCCTTCAAAGGGCGCTAGTGCCACCTGTTGGTCTGAGGAAAATCTGAAGACAGAAGAAGAATCCTCAGTCCTCTTGCCCTTGTATCACTGCCTGCAACATACAGATTTTTCAAATGACGGTGCCTGTTGCTTCTTTCTTCAGGAGTGGAAGTGTTAGCGGACTCACCCTGAAGCTAATGAAAACCTCAGTGACGAAGATGCTGGACACTCTGTCAGATGATGACTATGTGAATGTGGCCAGGGTAAGTAGCACCTTGCAGGTCATGCATTGCAATTAACTACACGAATCACTCTTAAAAGCAACAATAACAGAAATATTTGTTTTATGTATTATGCAGGTGGTAATCAAGCAGGGAGTCAGTGTAACTGCACAATGTGCTTCATATTGCTCCTCGGTGTTTGCTTGCAGTGGAATCACTACATTTCCCTCATACAATGTATTTGCTTTTCCTGCAGCTCCAATGTCCATGTGGGATTGTGCCAGTCTGCCTGTTTCACTCTGTTGATTACCAAGCTTTAGGACTAATGTTTAGGGGAATGTTGCATTATCCTATAGTGTAGGACAGATAACACACACACGCACGCACATCACGCACGCAGGCAGGCAGGCAGGCAGGCAGGCAGGCAGGCAGAGTGGGGTGGCAGCCCTGTTTGGAGACTTCCTTCAGTAATCCTTCATAATCCATTGCTCTTCACTCGTCACTGTATGACTCTAAATCCCAGCTCTAAGAGCAAGAAGTGAGCATGGTAATCTGGGTGGGAACGCATCTGATTTTTTACCCCTGTAAAGAAAGTGAGGGCTTACAGAAGCTTGCTATGAATTATTTGCAAACAAAAAAGAAACGAATAACTAAAGATTTACTGAAAATGTATCATCAAATACTGTCTGTAACCTGCAACACCCTCCTCAATGACCAACTGTGGTCTCACTTCCATAATGGCAATATAATAAATTATGATAGTACAGAATTTATTGTTATAGGATGGGCAATGTGTTGAAACACGCATGTCATTATGAAGATGGTAGATGCAGCCCCAACTTGTTTTAGTTTTTTAAAATCTTGTTTCATAACCATATCACAACGCTTTGAGACACGATAATGTGATATTAAGAAGTAACCCTGTGACGCATAATGAATATCTGACTTGGAATAGTTTGTTTGAATTATTTGTCTGGCAATTTGAATATGAAACTGCACAAACCCACGAGAAATATCAGCTTTTCACGCACATAATGCTTTACATCATTCTGTCCTGAAAATGTCAACTGATTTTGAAGTTGACCTTCAAGAAGGAACAGCGTTTGAAACCTGCCATTACAGACATTGCTGCTAATCATCTATTCATGCATAGAAACAGCATGCAAGCACAAATTAATACACCACATACCACACACCACATGCACGTCACACACACACACCACACACACACACACACACACACGCACACACACTGTCTTAGGCTAATTTGGTGGATGAGATGAGACAGATGATATTACCTTGGCTGGGTTTCTGTTCAGTGGTTTGCATTGGCATTTTAGGTGCACCTGTTCTATGTGTGGAATGTTGTAATTACCCATGTTTACTGCCAGCCGGAGAGGCGCAGGGCAGCCTACATCTGCACACATCCACGTCCACATCCTGCCGCAATGCACGACACACATACGACAGAGAGACGAAGACAGAAACGCACAGAAATGCACTAACATACAGCAAAAGCAAATTAAAATTTGAGTTCAAGCAGTTCACTCTCTAAAACTGATGTTTTTGGTCTGAAAAGCATCTATATATACCCATGTATTTTTATTTGTTTGTTTTTCCCTTTCTAGTTCAGTGAGAAGGCGGATGCTGTTGTTCCCTGCTTCAAGACCTTGGTCCAAGCCAACGTTCGTAACAAGAAGATCTTCAAGGAGGCCGTCATGCATATGCAAGCCAAAGGAACCACAGATTACAAGTCTGGCTTCACATTTGCCTTTGAACAGCTTCTCAATGTAAGATCCAGCAAGCCTTTAAGGGAAGGGTCATGTTAGGGTGGTAGTTTGTCTATGGCGGAGGAATTAGCTTTACTGTTGTGCTGCTGGTAGAAGTTCTCCCATGAAATGCCGGAATATATGTACTGTCAGTGTCACTATCTAATCCAATCAGTAAGGTTGAATTAACAATGATAAAATGGTGCGGACATTGAAGTGGTCCAGGTCTGTTTAAGACGGTTCCAGAGTTGTGGTGTTGTCGAAGGTGGGTCTGATTATAACTGGTGTTGCAGTGGAGCGACGCTAGCGTTTGAGGCAGCCAGCACAGTGAGGTCTGTCGGCAGCAGGCGTCCACGGGCTCTCGACACAGGTGCTGCCTCAGCTC
>OMLI01002366.1:1930-39839 GCA_900302605.1 Rondeletia loricata
AAACAGTGGAATAGCACACGTTCATTCAAAGAGATTTTGTGCTTTGCAGTGATGAATTCAAACGAGAAGAATAATTCACATAGTGTGCAGATACTGCTTCCATTCACACTTTAGAGTATAACATTAAACCGTGCCACTGTCACTGTCGCTGTTCTGATCTGGCGTGTTCCTGATCAAATGGGAGTCTGATTTACCTCACAAGGCGCTGACACACACAAGTGGAAACACACAAGTGACCTATATAGGGCAGAAAGGCAGCACACACACACATACACACATGGATGTGGACTCTCCCGCCTAAAGTGTCCTATCCCTGCTGTGTTTTAGCTGGGTGTCTTTGGAGGGGGGGGGTAACAGGGTGCCTGCCAGATGACTGCCCTGTCAGCCCTATAATGGGCTGCCATCTGCTGTCTAGCATACACAAAGGCAAACAGTGTGTGTGTGTGTGTGTGTGTGTGTGTGTGTGTGTGTGTGTGTGTGTGAGAGAGAGAGTTTGCATGCTTGCTTATGGGTGTGTGCCCAGAGGGAGAAGGCAGGGGAGATTTGGTTGGAGGCCTGGAGGTTCTGTTTCATGTCTCTCTCCTCAATCTTCAATGTACAAGGTACACACACACACACACACACACCCCTTAGCTACCCCCTTAATGACTAGCTCTATGACCAGAGATATAGAGGGTATAGCGTCTAGGTAAATGAAATGAAAAGGGGCACACACTATGCCATATCAATTTAAGTTTTATGTTCATGGGGAAAGATGTAAAATATTGTGTATCTTCATGAAATCAAATTTCACATTAAGAGCTGTCTAAATCTAACAAGTCTTGTATGGAAAAGATATCAGGCAACACAATGTCAATAAATCCTAATGATTGCTTAACTAGAATAATACATGCAGGAAGCATAAGGTGTAAGGGCTGCTGCCAATAACCAATTAAGAGGCAAGAGGTCTCTGACATCTTTCAACTCTTAGTGCGGGTCACACAAGAACAAAAGCCCACGACCTTCTCGAACAAGAATGAGGGAAGGGAGGCAGATTGATTTAGTGGACGTGTGCATGCCGTGCCTGTGTGTTTACGTACACATGGTTGTATGTGTGTGCACTGCCGCTCCTCTGGCATAAGGCAAGTCATCAGGCTCTTTGCCTCCCTCCATTTGGGGGCAATTGAGTGAATGGGCCTGTAAAACCAACAGCCCTGAGGACAAAGGAGCCCAGGGGCATTAAGTCATGGGTGAGTGGGCCCCTTTAGGGCCAGCAGCTGACCCTGTGGAGAGGCCTCTTGTTCTGGTGGAGGGGGCTCGTGTCCCTGGACCCCAGGCCAAGTTGACAGCATCCCAATGCACATACATACACACATGACAGGGGATTCAACTTCAGCCACTCTATCAGTCTCTGCCTGTGCCCCCTAATGGATCAGCCTAGCTGTCGCCTCCACCTGAGTGAATGGGACAAAATAGAAGACTACAGGGGTGGAGGATCCACATTTCTGTCTGTTTGCCCAAGAAATTGGTTTTCAAGAAATCCATTTTTGGCAGGAACTCAAGCTCTTGTTATGCCTGCTGCGAGCATGTCAGGTCATCAGAAATCTTTATTACGTGGGAAATACCATGCAATGTATACCAATTTGTACAAGGACACTTGGCAGAGAAAGCCCCCCTCAATTTCTCAAACATGGGACAATGTTACAGGACAGTAAAAATGCCATAGATGTCTTGCAACAAATGCATTTAATATTTCCACATTAAGTACATGGTTACAATGACAGTTGGCAGGAATTCTATGGTACCGTGGTTATGATTTCAACTGAAAATACTGTAAAATATAGCGTTACATCTGTGATTTACCTCGTAAATGAGGAAAGCAAAGTCCAGCATCTTGTGTATTGCTCATGCATAACTACAGTAGTATGACAGCTGCTACTATCCTGTACATGTACTTAATTCCCTCAAAACCTATGGTGTTACATGGCCAAGTGTTGTTAACATACAAACATATTACTTGGACTTACAAATGGAATGTACAAACACAAGTCAAACCAACAAACAGAACATATAACACAAGTATATACAAATTCAGCTGTTAGACACATCTCAGCAACCATATTAAAATACAAATGTCATGCTCTTATGTGAATGTTAAGTCAGTTTAGCCTACTTTCCTTGTTCTAGAGTTGTGTACACTCTTGATCTTTCCACTTGATCTCCCTGACAAGATTCCCTTCTTATTCTCACTCACAAGCTTAATGCTGGATAATCCTCCCACCAAAATCCAGATTATAACTAATACTGGATCCAGCGATGCCAGTATCACTGAGAGGACTATTTATAGCTGTAGTGTTACTTTTACTGGTCTGGTATATAACAGATCATAAACACATGAACAGAAACGCCTTCATCGCACCAGTATCATGAATAAGCCTATTAACATGGAAGCACAGTGCAGTACATTTCAACAGCATCACAGCCCGAATTCATGTACATTTACATTACATTTTAAGCATTTAGCTGACGCTCTTATCCAGTGAGCAGGTAGGGGTTCAGCGTCTTGCTCAAGGACACTATCGGCTGTTGCGGGGATCAAACCTGGGACCTTCTGGTTATGGGATGGTCTCTAACCACTAAGACACACTGCCACCCATGTAGCTGACTGTGAAAGGTTAGCAGTGCTCTTGCCCAGAGCCACCTTGACACAAGGCTTTGGTCTAGTGTATGTAACTCACGTGCTTCTACAGAGCCGGAGAACAGAACATTGTAATGTAAAAATCAAGCAGCTCGATCTTAATGTCAGTATTCAATACTCGCACATAATGAGACAACCATCTAACGCCAAAAAAAACACACGCAAACGAGAGCTACATCATCAGCACAAACAATCTAACATTTAAAACAATGAGTAAAAAGTGCAATTTGCCTATGATTAGAGGTCGGAGATGGAATCCTTCTACCTAAAAGAGAACAAGAACACAGTTTGATTCCAAGGAAAAAAATGTCCTACCTATGTTTAAAAAATAAAAAAAAATCAGTGATACAACTATAATGGTTATTTGCTAGTTCTCACTTGATGAATTAAAAAACTGAATGGATGAAATTAGTGGCAGTGCATGTTTACTTCTAACTTGGAGAAATGGAACTGAAGCCAATCCTGATTTTGACAGAGAAAAGAAAATATAATTCTTCAATAATTTCTCTTAAATTTCTTATTTTTTTGGAAATAAATAAATTAGTAGACATTAAATAAATAAAACCTACAGCCTTCACACAAAAGGTAAATCCTTCTCGACCAAATGCATGTTGTAGAACACTGATGATGATTTGGTCGGCACCAAACTTGACTCACTGAAACCTCTGACCAAAGCAATGGTGACCATTCGTTTTCTATGACAGAGAGGAGCAGCTGAACTGCTTCGGGGCAAGTGAGGGCTTTTAGGCTGTCTTGTCAGCGAAAGGTAAACTTCTCAACAAAAACTTACGGTGTCCGATTTATATTAATATCTAATCTTTAGAGCTGTCAGATAATAAATAAAAGAAAAAGAAATAAACAATAAAGGTACCCTTCCATTTTGAGGTTCTTACATAATTACATTGCAATGAAATACATTCAACCGATGTCTCAACGGACACTATGGCCTTGGAAAGGAAACTTTGTGTTGTTAAAAAGATACCATCATGTTGCAAGTGCTATCCAGTTTGCCCTTAAAACACTGCTCCTTTCTCAGCAGCAAACTCAACTCAGTAGTGCAATACTGACAGCTTCCTATTTCCGTCCACCGAGACTTCATATCACCAGGGATAAGCATTCTAGCTGCTGTCACAAAAAAACCACGTAACTGCATTTTTGGTGTTTTTCTGATTTGAACTGAAAGGTTACATTATCATATACGTGCCGAGTGTGTTTCGTGACCCTCGGTCCCGTACAGCTTGTTAAAAACCCATGGTGTAATTAAAAAAAATACATGGGTGTCAGGTAAAAAAATAAATTTTGGTACGTGGTTTTTATCCGATAACAGCGATAGGGCAGGTCAATGAAACAAGCTGGAGGAGATACATAATGAGTAGCGTTACATCATAAAAGTTATTTTCTTCATTTAAACAATATATTAACAATATAAAACTCAGAAGCAGCCACTGCTAGTAATAAACAATCTATATCTACAGCCTACTGTATGTGCAGGTTGTTTCAACATGACTAGTGCAGAAAAATCTAGCTTTTTCTTATCTGTACAAAACTGTTTATGTAGCCAGGACAACAGCTTGTGTGTATTCAAAAGAAAATACAGGCCAGCTACATAACACTTCAAAACAAGAAACTACTTGGGCAGTGACCTAGAAACATAAGAGCAGCCAAGCCTTTTTGTTGATGTCCTTGGCAGTGCATTTCTGCTTAAAACATTTTTTTTTTTAAATAGACAACTGAAAATTGTGTTTGTTTGCCTACACCAGATAGTCTTTTATAGGATTCAGAGGCGGTCTTAGTTGGACGGGTGTAGTGTGTCTGCGCGGCGAGGGGCCGGCTTCAAAGCACGAGGGCCCTTGAGGTAGAGCCAGACGACGGGTAGGGGTTCAGGTACTGACGGGCCTGTTCTGTCATGATCAGCTGGTCCTCTGTCTTCCCATAAACCACTGCTTCCCACTCACTGTTCACCTGCAGGAAAGACAGTTACCAATGGTTGCTAAAGAGGATTAGCCATCATTATGTCTAATGGAAGAGCCCAAGCATGGCATGTCCTTGTGACAGCAACGATACTAGACAGATAGAATAAATGTGTTCACAACATTATGTCTGATAATTTCTAATCTATTGATCTCAACAATAGACTAATGGCGCAGCTGATCCCTCTTGGCCTGTTCAGCAGTTCAGAAACCAAATTGTATCAGCAAACAGTAACCTTAATTATGTAGCATAATCATACCAAGAGCTGAGAACGGTCTTTGACTACCCATTGCTATGATATAAATGAAATAAGGACACGTTCCTTTAACAGACAGCTTGCTAAATACATCTTTCCTTTTCATTTTTATAAGGTATATGTTTATACAAGGGCAATAATCGCAAATTGAAACCCAGTGAACACTTACTGCATCTTTCCTCTAATGCTTTCTACAGGTATTCAAATATTTTATGCCTTTGGTTTAAATTAAGGTCAGTTCTCTATGTACCTGTACCGTTGCATGAGGTGGTTCTTTGTTGGAGGTGGGAAGCTTCTTCACCCGGGGGCTGATAAGGCGATGCAGGGGGACTACAGGGGGCCCCTCTTTCCCAGAGGTCAAAGGGCGGCTGCACTCCTCTTGCTCAGGGATTGGGGTCATCAGTAAAGAGCTGGACAGTAGACTTTCATCTGGCACCTGCAATACGATGTTCAATGAGTCAAGTAATTTGTGAGGAATCAATAGATTAACAATAACAATAATGATGATGCTACATACAGCATTTCAAATAAATTGTTACCAACTACAGACAATTGCAAATGACAAACATTTACCTGTTGCTGACAAGACTGAGAAGTTTGATATGATAACCTTTATTTATCCATGCATGCTCATTTTCAGCAACACCCTGCTACACATTCAAACAGTCACACACATTCACACCTGGGAGTTCCCCAGTACAACCACAGCACAGTCCTATCCTGCTGGCCACCGAGCAGCTCTACTAGAGCAATTGCTCAATGACACATCAGAGGTAGTAATTGAGGGAGGGGAGAGTTTCTCGTTCACTTTTCCCATTCAGTTGCAGGATTCGAACCAGTGATTTTGTTTTGGTCACAAGCCCGCACAACCTCTAGGCTACCACTGCCCACAGCCTAGTGTCTTCAGAGTGACCTACCTGTGCATTGTTGAGCTGCTCTTGGAAGAGCTGGACATTGAGGCAGTCTTTCCCCCAGGGGTCCAGCACAAGAGACTTGCGCACCTTCCTAGCTGGGCCATCCATCTGAAATGGAAAGCCCAAGATTCACATAACAATAAATCCTCTCGTCCCTTGAGAGTAGACCTGCACAACTTTGTGTGTTAATAGTACAATTGAGTTCAGTACAATTTAAATACAGTGTCTCTGTAAGTGGTTAAAATATGTATGTTTCTTCAGATAAGAGGCTAGGTTATGTTAGGACACTGGAAGATATTCAGGTGTGCATGTTACACATACATTGTGTTTCCATGTTCTGTAGTCCGGCTGGAGGTCTGCTCTGTTGAAGATGTCAGCTCCAGTCTCCCGCTTCAGAACTTCCCGGATGTCCTCCTCTAGAAACGCCAGTGGCTGCGGCTGCAAAACCGAGATAACACAAGCCATAGAAATAAGTATACGTAAACATAAATACAGACAAATAAAAGAGTGAAAATACACACCCATGCTTGACCACTTACCTCCATCTTCAGAGGCCCGTGCATTTTCTCCTGGGCAGCCAAAGCATTTTTGAAAGGAGTTGGTGTCCTCGGGGTTGGAATCATGACAGTCTTTCGGAATTTAGGGGTCCTGGATCTGGAAAGTAGTCAGAGCATATTATACAACAAGTACTTTCCACCAAGCAATATGATTGGTCAGACTCATTCTAACGTGCTGATACTTCCCATAAAGCATAGAAAGCCTTATTGGTTGCTGTACCAACATCTTTATTGCGTTTTCCTGTTTATTCTCATTTATGTATACTACTTTAAAGAAACCCTTTCACACTGTACAGTACACATGCATTGGCAAATGTTGAACTGTATAAAAGCCATGCCATTGAGGAAGTTCTTTACTGTGATTATGGGTTGACGATACTCGGCTATGCCTTGTACCTTTTGCTTCAATGTTTTACCCATTATCACAAACAATGCAGTCGCTGGTATTATTGTTATATTTAAAGATATAAATGGAACACACATACATATACACATATGTGGCTGCCTACTACTTACCCAGCATTCTCTTTCTGGTGCTTAGGTGTGGTTTCTTTGTGGAGTGGCGTGTTGAGAAGACACTTCTGGCCACACACAGGGGTTGAGGTGAGGGCAGGGTTATCCAGATTCAGATGCTCAGCCCCTGATATGTTGCAGAACTGGGGAAACAACGAGCCAGAAAGTGGATGTTACCCACATGGCAATGCAACCATAGTACATCAACTCTATAATGACAATGAAGTCAAATGAGGGAAGAATTACAGCGGGTGAAGAAAGGAAGATAGAGGTTTCGTTTACCCGTGATGGGGAGAATGGCAGTGACTTTGTGGGCGTTTTCTTGGGTGAGTTTGAGACATTTTCTAAGAAGGAAGAGCAGGTCCTGTCACACATAGGAGACTGTTCCCCTCTCTCTCTTCTCTTCCTCCTCCCAATGGATGGTTGGGTGGGTTTGGACGTGTTGATGGGAGTGAGGGAGTTGACATTGCCCAGGCCAAATGGAGCACAGTGCTTGTCGCGGCCAGATATGGTAGATGGAGTGTTGACTGTGTAGCCCACTGAATCATCAATCGTCCTCTCTTGCAGAAGGGTGGTGTAACCTCCTTGGGTATGCCTGGGCGGTGTCCCTGTCTCAGACAAGTCAAAGCTGGCCACCTCGCTCCACGCCACAGGGTCCTGCAGAGCAAAACACATCTACAGTGGATTTTCAATACAGCCATGTTCCATGACTTTTGATTTTTGTACACAAATTCATACTGATTATTTCTTGCTCAGTCTCTCTCTCTAATCTCAAATACACACACTCACCGAGTCAATGAGCTCCATCGTCTCTGCAAACTCCGGTATCGTCTGCAAGGCAGAGAGCACAGTGCTGGCCTCTACAGCCAGGAACTTGCTGGGGGAGACGGGGAGCTGTCCTGGAAGCCCCTGGGGGACCTCAGGACCCCTCCAGGACCTTCCCTCCCCCTGCTCCTCTAGGCTGCTGCTACTTGTGGTCAGGGTGTCATCTGACACACTGTCAGACCAGGCTGAGTAGTGCTCCAAGCTCTGAGGGGCAGGAGTGAAAGAACACTGGTGTTAGATAGCTGGCTCCAGCAGCAGATCTGTCTCTGATTCTAAATTTGTGTCACTTTTGGAATGATTCTGTGACCAGATAAACTTAATTAAAATGTGGAACAAATGATGATACTGTAACAGATCTGGCCAATCTTGACCAATCAGTCATACAGTATTAATCAATCTAACTTCTGCAGTATGACTATGAAGTATGAGGAATTAAATGAGTGGAGTGAATGAGATGGGAAAACAGTGTTGGGGAGGGACAGGAAAGGAACAGAACAGGAGAGAAAGAAGAGAGTGCTTGGGTCAAAACCAAACTTCTGGCTGAGCGTGGGCATGGGAGCGAGGACTGGAGGGAATGAGAGAGGAGGTTAATGTTTGGGACGATGGTAATGGGGGGGGTAGGGCGGCTACTAAGCACAGCTTCAGGCCAGTCTGAATGAGTAGCGAGATGGGAAGCTAGTTACTACAGCAAATCAGGCTACAGGCACACATACATGTGCACTACTCTCGTTTCCGCATGTATACACTGCAAAAAGTCCATCGTTGTAAGACATTTAGTGTCAAGTCTTAAAATCTTTTCCTTAAAACAAGGGACAATTCTGACAAGGAGGTGAGATTTGGGAATTTTCTAGAAACAAGTGTCAATATCTGTGTCAGTATTTGAAACAAGGCAGATTAAAGCTCCATTTGCATCAAGAAAATGACACTTGATTCAAGATCATTCTTAAATAAGTGAATTTGCACTGTACAAAAGTGAAATTATCTCACTACACTGGCAATTTGTTCACTTGTTTTAAGATAATTATAACTTTCACTTGTAATGAGATTTTAAAACTCAATGCTGGATTAAATGATATGATGTTTTTTTTGCAGTGTATGGAAGCTACAAACACACGCAGGCTACGCTGACTAAGTATGCTAACACACATTCGGAGTGTGTTCTTACACATGGACCTCTGCACTGCACTTGTCGTCGGACTTCATTCTCTGCTGACATAAGCAGCAGTTCAAGCTCCTTAATTCTTTGCTCTCTGTCAGGGTCATCGAGGCAGGACGGCTGGAATAAACAAATGTCAGGGAGGAGAGGATGAGAGGAGGACCAGAGGGAAGGAGGGAGGAAAGAAAACCAGGAAAATAAAGAGACAAAAAAGGTAACAGATTTACACATAAAATATTTATGGGACCCTTTGAGATTTACCCCCTTATCCATTATTGAATGTTAGGTGAAAATAAAAGAGTAATTCAAGTATTTGATTTGAAGACCAGAGAGTTAGCAATTAAAAGGATAACCACGGATAGTCAGGAAAATAAAGGGATGTGACAAGTGTTTCCCACCTGCATACACAGAAACACAGATACACAGACTCACCGATAAGAAGTCTGAGGTATCTGGGAGGCTGTCCATCAAGTGTCCAATGTGAGGGTCATAAGGATATCCGCCCATCTAGAAAACAGAGCATCACAATAACAATTCAGTTTACTAATGTGACTTTTAATAATAAAAGAGGCTATATTGTCATAATAAATTGATTGTTTTTGTGAAGCCAAGAAGGGCAGTGGACCTGGTTAGGTCCCGGCATGGCCAGGGGGCTGTGGTCACAGTGTTGGGGCTCTGGTGGTGGGGGAGGGCAGGGTCTGTGGTGGCGTCTCTTCACTCCACCGTGAGAGGAGGTGAAAGTCCTGCAGCTCTCCTGTAGGTAGCCCTCGTGCTCCACCTTCCTCCTCATGGTGGAGTTCCAGTGATTCTTGATGGAGTTGTCTGTCCTGTTGAGGAGAGGATGGGGGTTTGTCAACGCTGGGAATACTTAATATTTGTTTCATCACTCAAACTGGAAGGAGACATTTACACTTCTGGATACATATGATGGAGAGTACGACTGTTAGAGATAAGCAAAGTGTGTGTGCGGTTATGTTACCGTCCAGGAAGGAGCTTGGAGATCTCAGCCCAGCGGTTGCCCAGCCGTCTGTGGGCCTCGTAGATGATCCGGTCCTCTTCCTGGGTCCATGAAGACTTCTTCACCTCCGGGTTAAGGTGGTTGTGCCACCGCTCACGGCACTGCTTTCCAATCCTCCCCTGGAGGTGCTTGGCAATCACCGACCAGCGCTTCGGGCCATACTTGTGTACCAGGTCAATAACCTGCACAAACACAGTCGGGAGAGGGAAATTTAGTAAATCACTGATAGTTGTGATTTCTCATTCAGGAAATTAAACATATATACTGCTGCATCTACTGATATTGGTATATTTCCTCTTTTGCTTTATGTATGAGAAGTTAGAGTAAGGCCCTAGTTGGATTCATTCATAGCATAGGCCTGTATAAACAGAGAGAAGGCACTTTGTTCTTCTTTTCTCATTGACAGCCAGCAGCAGCACCAATGTTTAGAATGCTTCCACTGCAGCAGCAGAGCTTGTTGGCTGTTTCTGTCACAGCTGAAAAATGTTGTGATGTCATTGTTGGCAGCCCAGGGTATTATCGATAGCATAGGTCTGTGTTTCTGTTGTGACGCCAACATTTTGGTGGAATGAGACACCATTCTTGACATTCCTGCAGAGTAGTGTTCCATTTAAGGAAGGAATCCATTGTTCATCTTGCTTGGACAGATATTAGCCTTCACTCTGTACAAAGAAGGGCTGGGCTCTAAACTAGTGACTTGGAAAGTCTGCGTTGTATTAGGGATGAGGTAGTGGAGCATTTACATAGCCAAAAAAAAGCTAAGGCAAATAAAATGTTTGGCGGGATGCGAGCTTGTGCATATGCACGCTCTGTTAGTCTGGGGGGGGGAAAGATACATTGCACATTGTGGCATTTATTTGTATTGTGTTCTTTCACTTAAGTTACCCTCTACTCTCCCCACAGCTTCCTTATACCTCCCCTATCATTTACCCGTTTCAACATCTTTCTTTCTATCCAGGACAGGGAACTCCCAGCTCCCCTTACCTTCTGATCCTCCTCTTTTGTCCAGGGTCCTTTCACCAACTCTGGGTTGAGCACCTTCTGCCAGCGGTGCTGACATTGGCCATCTGTCCTCCCCTGTGACAAAGCACAACACCTCATTACACCAAACCACACCTCTAGCAGTTATGCCTACTCCTGACAGCAGTAAATAAATCTGCCTCTCCAGTCACCACCACACCCATGAACCTCACTGTTAAACACATCCTAATTAGGGATAATGTTAATTACGGGCTTACTGAAGGTACAAAAGTGTGAATATTTAAATAGAACATTCAATGTCTGATGATTAATAAAAATGTGTCTTCGCAATACAAATTGTGATTTCACAGTGTTTGCACTCAGAGCAATCTTTCAGCAAATTTTGATTAAAAAATTGTGATGACACTGTTCACAAGAATATTTTTGGCCAGGACAGCCCACGCCTAGTCCAGTACTTATTACACTATGCAGGCACATTACTGTATGTACTTACTGGGAAATAGTTGGCTATTAGTTTCCAGGAGTCAGTTCCATGCTGCTCCACTAGCTTTTTCAGCTTTTCATCCTGAGAAAAGGGAGGGAGAGAGGGAAAGATGGAGAGACAGAGAGAGAGACAGCGTTTGAAGAACTAACCCTCCTGAGGAACTTCCTTCATCTACATTAACACTTCCCTTGCACTGCACATCTCCCTTGTATAAAACAGCACTAACAGTGATCATCAAGATTTCCCCAAGACATGTGGATCCCACACTTAAACATGTTATTTTCTTAATTGCATTAAAAAATATGCATACTCTCATATAATGTCATATATACCACAGTTGCCATTTCACTCACTCAAATAACCAACGAAACCCCCATAAAACCAGACCTCACATGTGCCTCTAATAAACTTACCTCGTCTCGAGACCACTTTACTTTGCACAGGGACTTTTTATCTGTACTCTTCTCTTTACTCTCTGGATCTGTGGAGTGTAGCTCTTCATCCTCATCCTCGCTAAAATATATAGGGTGAAAGTGGAAAAGGAGAGTAAAAAAAGAGCAGAATGGAGCCGATAGTTTTTTATACAGTCACTCCATAGGGCTAAGCAGGAATGTTGATAAAAGTAAGGTATCGCTAGGACATTTTCGGTAGGCACCAGTATCAGTACCTTACATTCGATGCCAACAAAACTTTTTTAGATACTTTGTAAAATGAAAGCAAACTATTTGCTTCCGCAAATGAGTACAAGCAAAACTCTTTCCTTGGAAAATTTTCATTGTATAGCAAGTCATAGCACAAGCTGTCAAGGTAAAGAAGACCAGGAGAAAGTGCAAAAAGCTAAACTAATATTAGTATTAGAGGAAGCTTCGGCTTGATTTAGAGTAGATTTTTCGAATTAGTTAGTCAGATTAACTAGGTTAGCTCTTTCCTTGCCGTCACATTAGCAAAGAGAAGTGTGGAGAAAGATCTGGCTACTGGAGACTAACCATTGTTAACAGCATTAGCACTTGGCATCTTCATTTGAAGTAAGCTCGTAGGAGCAAGAGGATGAGTAGCACATCAGCATATCTATCTAAGTTACAAAGTCAAATCATTATTTGTGGTTGAGTCCAATATCATAGGCAAAAATAGCTTTGCACGTATTACCATAAGTTGTTGTTTCTCCAAACAGGAGTAAAAAACACGGAACACAAAAACGTGGATAGCAATCACAAGAGGCTGCAGTTTTTTCTATCAGAGGGAAAGGTGTTTCCGGCGGCCCGCTAAATGATGTTCACCGATTGATATAATAACTGAAATAATTCAGAATTGACTCTGAACATCATACAGCATATGAAGACAGAAAATGAACTGAATATGGCATTTAGACCGCAGCAAGTAAACACATTGCCAGCAACACTCATAGCTGCCATGATGACATTTTTAGTAAAACATTTTAAGGGATTAAGCAGACATCATTGGGGACCCCAGGAAGACTAGTTGTTGCCTTGGTAAAAACTAATGGGAATCCAAATAAATCATCAATGTTAATGGACTGAACAGAAATTGGTCAGTCAGATTGGTCTCAGTATGAGTACCACTGAGGGAAAGAGGAAGAGCAGCATATTAAACATTTATAAACCCTATTTAGAGCAACCTTACCCACCAGATACATTATGATGCCACCTCTGGCAGACCAAGGACCCCCACTACATTTTTGGCAAACCTTTATAGAATAAAATAGGAACAACTTATAGACCTATATGTAACTTATAGACCTATGGGTAATCAATATCTACTACTCTGTCCAGAAGTTTGTCAGACTCAGCTCATAAGGTTGAGGCTACATTCACAAAGCATAATTCCTCTCTTTTGACAGGAGAAATTGCAGGCTAGCACTGTCCTTCTGTGTTCCTATAAAACTTGTTGCTGGGCAACACTTTGGTCTAACATTGAGGTAGTGTAGAAGACTATAATAAATGGAGGAGAAAATAAGACAGCCGTTGCCAAGCTTGAGAAATTGAGACAGCCGTTGCCATGAGCTGTTACCATAGAGCAGACCTGTATGATCACACATACGCACACACTCACACACACAAAAAGAGAGGGAAACAGGGCTTCCCTCAGGTCTCGTATCTGACCGTGGATGAAAGGTCTTCTTCAGTGTGGAGACTTGAACATGGCAATTGAATTTTGGCATGGCCTGATTCCCTCACTAGAGCAAAGAGAAATGTGGGAGTGAGTTTGGACCTATGGCTGAACAGGAAGGAGGGGCATAAGGGGGCTGGAGGAAAGAGGTGATCCCACATCAACAGGCTCTTTCTCCTCTAGAGGTGTATGTGTCATTGACACGGAGGAGGCGGCACGCTGGGGTGTGGCCAGGGGGATGGCAAAGTCCTAACGGTCCAGCCGTCCAGGCCACTGAAGTTTCAAAAAATTGTCGGCAGATTTATGACTTTTAAAAATTTTGAATAACACATTATTTGGCCTTCTTATCTTTAGAATAACATGAATACAGTAATAAAGTTTAAGAGTGTAGTTTAAGTTCCCCTCTGTAAAAGGAACAACTGTGTTATAAGCCAAACATCTCAGTAGTGGAAAAAGAAAAAGACTCCAATGTACACACCACCTCCATCAGTGTTTGCTGCAGTACTTCATCGTCAATACCAAAAATACTTAGTGGGATATCGACTGTGGGCCAAAAGATACCAGCACATTATAGTGCTTTCCCCAGGTCAAACCTTGAGCTTGTCTAATTGTGAAAGGCAAGGCCCACCCATCTCACCCCAGATGGGAACACAAAGGGTGTGGGGGGGGTGGGTCACGCGCCTCTGAACAGTTCATTAAGGATGAAATTACATAATTCCCATGTTTGTTTATTTAGACTCGAATCACATCATAAATCAACATTTAATATTCATAATAACATTTAATTGCAAATATCGTCAGTATTATGCACCCATCTGTCTTTGAATATCAATAATCAAGGCTTTGCCAACTTCAATCACTATAATTTAAGAGGCCAATACGAGTTATCAAGTCACAATCATAACACACCCGTTTGTTGTCTGGCTCTCTGGTACTTTTTGACATTAGGATTTTAGAAAGTACTTTGGGAACTCTCAGGTACTTTTTGTCATTGACTTTTTTCTTTTTGCAGAAACACAATGTGCCATGATGACCCGACCCAATGATACAAATGTAATGTAAAAAGACAGAAAACATGTATTTAGCTTGAGCATTTGCTTTTTTTGCCCCAAGAACAAGATAACAAAGTTATCATAACTAGGCTGCCTGTCCTGTCACTTTCAAGTAATGTGTGTTTCCAAAGATGCTGTGCTACTGGGTTGAGCCGCGCCTCTCGTGCACACCAGTAGAAATTAGTCATTTATGTTCTCTATATTATTCGCGCTAATATATAGAAAACACCTATTTGATGTGACACCTATTTTAAGAGTTTACTGTGGTTTTCAACTGAAAGTATCATTCACGTTTCACAGTAACAAGACTTAGTTATAACCTACTGGGAGAGTAACGTTGTTTACCATGAATTATAATGTATCTAGCTACTCTTTAACTGTTCATTAACAATATGTTCGGCCCTTGTCACAGTGTGACTGTGTGCAGGTGCACATGATGAATCATATCCACGTGGCTGTCAGATACATGTTTAGCCATTTTCAACGTGGAATGTAAACGCACTGGGACAAAGTGACAAACAGATATCGAGCTAGATAATAAAACAGCACTATCTTGTGTTTGCTGTCACCCACCTGCGTGACTTCACGTTGTCCATGACAGTCGGTAGGTCGATCAAAGCGTTACAACGACGAATCTCTATTTGACAGCTCTAAAATCCCATATGAAGTTGCCCGACGTTCATCCATAGAAGTCGCTGTCAGTCATTGCTCACTTTTTCTGAAATGCAGCAGCAGCTAGCTAGCATTATTCAGCTAGCCAGCAAGCTAACTTAACGTAGAGTCCATAACATTATGCTATCCCTGTAAATACGTTGGTAACATTGTTCCAAAGCAAAGCGTTATATCCCCTCCTTATACTTGTTTAATAACTAAGTATATGACACCGGCAACAGCCAACGTTAGGCTAAAGACGCTAACACGCCGCTCTTGTTACACACTGTCCTGGCTGGTCGCATCCCACTTGTCTGTTCTCTCCTATTTGACGTTATGAATTTTGTCCATCCCGCCGATTCTCGCGCCCAGCCTCCTTCAGAGGGGTGTTTGAATCTGCGCAGGCGGCCTCGCCTCTGATTCGTCAGAAATGGGGGTGAGCAAAGAGGGGTTGGGGCTCGCGCCTGATTGGTCACAAATGAGGGGAGGCTCGCGTCTGATTGGTCAGAAATGAGGGGAGTTGCGTCTGATTGGTCAGAAATGGGAGGGGAGGGCACTGCTGCCGCTGAAGGCACCTATGGCATTGAGCGTACATGTACATGGGGTTAAATCAGACTACTGTACTGTCACCAAGGAGGGGACTGTCACCTCTGCAGAATGGCTCTTTTCATTAAGGCAGTGGGTCCCAAAGTGGGGTCCGGGGACCTCCGGGGGTCCTTGAGGGAGTTCCAGGAGGTTCCCAGCAAAATGAGTAGTTGTTTCATTCACTAGAAGTTACCCTAATGGGAGAATGTATAAGCATCATTATTAGGATCATAGGTTCCACTCTCTCCACTGTTGTAACTTGTCTCCTCACCTACAATGCTGAGAAATACACACGTAATAACTCATATCTAACAGCAGGTCTTCCCTAAAGGGGTCCTTGGTACATATTCTTACAAAATGGAGGTAATTGGTGCAGTGCGCTTCTGTTTGGGAGTATAAAGTTTAAAAACGTGTGCATTAAGTCACTTTATGCTTCTGCTTCATAAGATAAGGTTGTTTTCTCTTTGAGTGGCAGTACGCAATCTTGTAATTATGCGTGCTTTGCGTGCCTCAGTTGAATAATTATGATGCTTCACATGCACACATAATTGAAGTGAGAACTTGAGATGCATAAATTCATACCAAAATGCCAAAGAATATTTACAGCAACCGAAAGTGGCAGCGATTACGGGATATTTCCTTTTGCTATGACAGGCAGCACTTGCCCCGCTACATTCTGCAGCTGCTTTAAATTGTGTTTCGCTGACACCTTGTGGACAAATATTTTGTCTCATTCATGGCTCTTCAAACCACTTATGAACTAGGTAACAATTCATAGTAACTAATTAAAATAAGTAATATCAGTCTGATGTAAGTTTAATGCAAATAAGGTTAAGAACAGACACCATTATTTACTACTATTTGAAAATATGCTGTTTTGTTTATATTGTTTGTTCCTGCCCAATTATATGGTCACAGCTTGACTTTTCCTTTATCACCACATCACTGGTAATAATTCCTCTGTTCAAGTTAAAGTTCATTTATTTATATAGCCCTTTGTCACAAGCATGTATCAAAGGACTAGATCTAACTGAGCAACAATCAATAGAATAAAAAAATAATTTAAGACAAACACAGGGAAGCAGAACAAAGCACGAGACACACAATAGCTGTGTATCAGCTGTAAGTATGATTTTGATCACGGATAACATTGGAGAAAGGACTAGAGGTTTATGAACTGCATGTGCAGCACTGGAAGCTTGCAGCTTATTTGTTGTTCTAGAGGTGCTGCAATGAATAAACATGCAGCAGATGTCTTAACGATCAATATTATGCACAGATATTTGTTTTCTTTATATTTTTATTCTGTCATTCTGTAAACATTTTGACTGTGGTTAATACGCGTATGCTACCTTTCTACCTGTAGGTGACACTGTTTGATCATTTCTTGCTTCTCGTTTTCATCAGCATTCAAGTAGCTGTGTAAAGTCTGCCAGATAGCACAGAACAAGACCGGAAATAAGTGATTAAAAATGAAAGCGTAAAGTTTGAAAAACAAGAAAACATACATATTGAGGAAAACAGAACAACAAAAAACGTCATGTTATGCTATCAAAAGAACGATTTGGGAGAAAACAACAATTGTATTTTTTACTATAGATACCTCCTTAAATCCTTTATTTTTGTACATTTGTACCTTTTATTACTCAACTAGACTAGGTAAAAACCTCGTATATGGCTGGACTCAGGAGCCCTTGTTTGATTTTGGGATGGGCTGGGTACCTGAGTCCAGCCATATATGAGGTTTTTACCTATTCTCGTTTTTTTTTATCATGGCATGGCCAGATTGGGTTTCCCAGAAGGAGACAGAGTGCGGGAGAAATTTGAACTATTAACGGTAAGTTTTGTTTCTTTATCAGTACTATATACAGTTGTATGCAAAAGTTTGTGTTGAGTTGTTGACCTACAGCCATAGCTCGTTGCTAGTAGGGAAAAGTAGCTTTGGTGTCTTTGTCGTTATTCACGTCTTGCTCGTTGCTTGAAGAAACAAATTCTAATGTTTCCGCCGACCGGACGTGAAATGGCTGTGGCTGGAGATGATGTGATGATGTCATGATGTCACAATGTGATGATGTCACGATGTGATGATGTCACTATGCCCAAATAAGGTAATAGCATCAGTCACTCAGTCAGTCACTAGTCAATACAGGTTTTATTTTGAAAATTTAGACCGGAAGTGCTATTGTTTATTCTGCCTGGCTTGACGCTGGTTGTAGAAGTCTGGTCCCGTGACAAATTTCATTGGAACTTTCTGCGGCCAGGAGAGACGTTAATGTTTCCTGCTTTTCAGCCCGTTGACAGAAGCTTATGGGTAGCAAGAAAGTACACTGTGCTTTTTGAAGGGTTGAGGACTTCTGTCCTAACTACGACGGGTTTTTGTTGTGTTCACTGACAACTCGATTGCCTTAGACCGACATTTCCCCCTGGAACCAAGAAAACAGATAGATGGAAACCGCATCAAACTACTGTAAGGTACGAGATGTTCATGTTACCTTGTTCTCTCATGCTAACGTAGCGAAGCTATCTGTAGGGTACTAACCTAGTAACAGCATTGTGCCGAGCCTACCAAGCACTTTTATCAACATAACATATTTCCATTTAGCACATACAGGATGCAATTCTGTACCTTTGCTCGGTTGTGTTTTAGATTACTCACGACAGCAGCTTGTTAGAGCCTGTGAAACCTTTCATTTTGTGTGTGGGTGTGCGTGCGTGCGCGCGCGCGTGCGCGTGTGTGTGTGGGTGGTTGTTCAACTCCTCCTCTTGCTCATTTTGTTCCTTTCCTCAGCTGAAGGCATGCCATTTTCCTACAATACATGTGATCTGTGTTGAGATTTTCAGAGTTGTTAGCCTCAAGTTACAACTTTTGTAGCTTACCAAATGGTTAAGCAAAAGTCTAATAGAAGTAGGTAGGCCCTCTCAGTCCTGTTTTGTTTGGAAATGACATCCACCACGAAATAATTGTGCTCTGTCTGTTTAAATGAGGTGTCAGACCTCAAACTTTGTCAAAATGAACCCCCCTCATGTAGTCTATGTTGATCCAGCTGTGTCCCATGGCCAGTGGGTGATGTGTTTAAATTCAACAAGCATTTCTAAGTTGGATGATGTGTGGGTGACCATTTGTTTTCCGTCTAATGCTATTACATAAAACCTAATAAGTATAATAACATAATAATTTGTGGTGACAAAAGGGATGCTATTCCCCACCATCTCCCCTCAAATATCCCCCTAATATAGCCCAGTTTGAGTGAACTGGAAATGTGATTACTTTCCTTTTGTTCTCAGTTGAGGGGTACACAGCTGGATCCTATATGTAACAGGTGGCTATGAAGAAGTTGTTCATGTAACAAGACCAGTTTTTATGTGGTAAAAAAAATGGCAAGGTGGATTTAATCTCAGTCTTCTGTTGGTTTACCTAGCCCACACACCGAGAGCCCTACATCTGTGATAGCTGGACGTTTATCAAGCACACCAACCAACATCAGCTCAAATCTCACACATAAGCCTAATGTGCAGAGAAGTTGGTTTCGCTTGCACAACTGGGTCACTTCAGCTTCTATGATTATAATTGCTACAGTTGATGGACCAGTTGGCAATAGTGTGTAATGTGTATTCACTGACTACAAGTTGATATAGGTCTGTGTCTGAAAGGTGGACCACAGTTTGCAGACTGTGGATGTCTGTGAGTTGTCGCACGCATTTGTGGTGATTGAGTTCAGGCCCTTCACACTTCTCCATTTCCACTTCCTTTATCAGAATGAAAGCTATCTCAGTTGCATTTCAAGGGTAGACATTTGGAATGTAGACTAATATTTACACTGACCTATCCTATCCTATACAAAACTGATATTGTTTGACTCTGGGTAAATTGTTCAGGTGTCTTGTTTAATAAATTGAATTGTATTTATAGTAAATGTAATGTTATGTATAATTAACTGGTTATAACAAAGGCTATTATTGACAGTATACAGTAGGTTTCTGAAGTAGGCAATTTACCTGTTCATGCAGAGAGTCCAAAACAGGCTTGTTTTCTGGTTAACTCCTCTAACCATTTTTGCTTGCTTTTGTGTTTGTCAATGGATGCATGCTTGGATGAGTTTTCACATCTTGTTTATCATTCTAGGGTGACTTTGGCCACACACACACACACACACACACACACATGGAAAAATGATGTTCAACATCCTCATAGGATGTCCACAGGCAAGGATGTGTGTTTGAACTAAGCAGGAAGAATGCTATTTTTGATCCTGTGTAGTGGTCCAGCATATTTGTGCCTGTCAGCACAAGTTAATTCAAGTTGTAGCGTGAATGCAGGCTGGGCTTAAACTCTGGCTAGGAGATGTGTTTAACAATAATCTTGTTCCTTTCATACTCATTATGCCTCCCCAACCTGTGATTTCATTTACCCCTAGGCTAGCCTGACACTAAACTTGACAATGTCTGTTAGTGGGTGTGGTGTACTACAGCATTCCAAATGAAGGAGTAGCAGTGTCAGCCGAAAATGTTGGTTGTACTAGACGGTTATAGGCTAGTTTATTTCCCCTTTGAGCAAAAGTATTTCTGGAATGTTAAAAAGCGGGTCCTAGCCTGTGACTTCCAGAGTCATTTAACCCTGAGGAACAGGCACAGATGTTAGGCAGCTCAAGGAAGTATCCTTTTTGTCTATTACGACCACAGTGGCTGGTAAATCTCAAAATTCACCAGCCACTTTAGCTATTTTAATAGCCACATTTTCAGATTACAAAAGGATTTCTGACTGATGTTTGGTTTCCTGCCAAAGTGGCTGGTAGAGGAGGAAAACTTACTAGCCACAGTCGAAATGTACCATCATGTGGCTGGTGTTGATTTCCCACTTTGATGGTTTTTCTAAGATCCCATTTTAGCCGAAGTCCAACAGTTTTGGGCGTGTGTGTGTATGCATGCGTGTGAAAGAGAAAGAAAGAGAGCTTCATAATATTGCTCTGTTTGAATGTGGTTTGCCTTGAGAGCAAGTGAGAGAGAAAATGAAAGAGAAAGTTTTAAAGAGGGACAAGAGAGAAAGAGAGGCTAGTGATGAACAGGGCATTGAAGGTCCCTCTGATTGCACACATGCATTTTAAAGAGGGCCACTCTCTTGCTGTTTCCTCACCCCAACGTGAGCAGAATGAGATCTCCCCTGTCAAGATGCATTCAGGATCGATACTCAACCGGGAAAAGTTGTCCAAGAGCAGAGTTGCCGACTGTTGCGAGACAACAGGGTTGAGCATAAGAGGGTTGTGGTCTGAAAGAAAAGAATACAGAACAAACCAAGCTGACCTCACTACCATCAAACAATGGACAAAGTCAGAGAAGCAGACAAAGAGCTTTGTTGTAAAAGCAACACAGACATAACTCGTGGATTGATGTGACATCACATCGTTTTCATTACTATGAAAAATACTATGAAAACGGTGGTGTAGTGGATAGCACTGTCGCCTCACAGCAAGGAGGGCCTAGGTTTGAATTCCTGCCGACCGGGGCCTCTCTGTGTGGAGTTTGCATGTTCTCCCCGTGCTCACATGGGTTTCCTCCGGGTACTCCGGCTTCCTCCCACACCAAAAGACATGCATGTAACATTAGGTACACTCCTGCCATTGCCCTTGACCAAGGCATTGGCCTCAGAAATGGAGCTGGTCCCAGACCGTCCTTGTAAATAAGAATTTGTTCTTAAGTGACCTGCATGGTTAAATAAAGGTTAAATAAAAAATAAATATTTGTTTTACCTACACAGAACGGTTTTATATCATGTCAGTTCACTTTCAGGGGACACAACTCATTACTGTTGGTTATAATGCAGCTATTTGACTCTTTGCAATACTAATGAGCTGTGTCCCCTTCCCTCTCCTTCAGGGAACTGAGGTCATGACCTATTGTTACTGTAGTTGTCATGGAAGGAGTGTATTGCACTAGTAATGAGCTTTCCCGCTCTTAATGTTAAGGAAGAACAACTTCATAGGGTCTTCTCTATACCTATTGTGTAACTCGGGCTTCAAAGACCCCTGGATCTAAAAATACAGGAACAAGGGAGAATGTCACAGACCCAGTGTGTGTGTGTATGTGTGTGTGTGTGCGTGCATGTGTGTGTGCGTGCGCTTGTGTGTGTGCGCTCACATGTGTTCACACAAGAGAGTGTGTGAGATGAATGCTTGTGGAAGAGGCTGAACAGATCTAGACTCTTATTCTCATGGGAGAAGAGATGGAAGCCACCATTAACAGGAAAAAGAGAGATAAGGTGTAGAGAGAAATTAATCTATGGTGATATTGAAGTATTACAATATATTTTGCAATAATGGCGAAAGAATTTCCCCTGAAAATCAGTGCACGGAAGAGAGCGGAAGTAGGGAGAGTGGGCGGATACTCAGATGAAAGGATGGATGGTATTCAGGGTCAGAGGAAGGAGGAGTGAGTTAACTAGCCTTGTGCCTGGCTGCCCACGGGAAGGGAGCCTGCCTGCTGTGTTGGTGTTGACGTTGCAGCTCACTGACCCTACTGTGGTTGCCTATGCATTCATGCCACAATCTTCACTCTAAGAAAGCACAGGGACCTCAAGACGGAGATTCGACCAATATCGTTTTTTGAAGGCCGAAACTAATATTTTTGGATTGAAGTCACCAATAGCTGAGATTTTGTGCCAATCTCTAATGCCTCTCTAATTCAGTGTTTTATTCTTGGCAGGGTGAAAAAGCCCCTGAAACAGCATTTAGACCATCATGTGACACTAAAACTCATTGAAACCCATGGTAAAGAAATTCTCAACAACTGAAACAAATTCCCTTGTGCTCCTGGTAGGGACACGCAAAGCAAACTGGTCTCAGGCGAGGGGCCAGACAAATAGCAATTCAAGAAGACCCATATGAGTGGTTTAATAAGTTCTACAAGAACCTCGAATAGGGACACCAGGGCCCACTCCTGGAGCCAGGCCTAGGAGTGGTGCTTGCAGGCGAGAGCCTGGTGGCTGGGTGACCCCTGTAGCTCAGCCGGGCACAGCCTGTTACCTTGAGGGCTCACCAATCCGCAAGGCGAAGGGTAGGTGTCAGGTGCAATGCCTGTTGGGCAAGGGGCAGAGTAGTCCTAGGCATCTTTGACCTTAACAATGGAAACTCTCTGGGAATGTGGAGCGTAACCTCTCTTGGGGGGAAGGAGCCTTTCTTTGAAAGATGCTACTATGCAGTACTATTTTACTACAGTACACTACACCACTACTATACATTACTGTTTTACTACAGTACAAATTTCAATATTGCATGTCTTTGAAATTCTAAAAAAGAAAAACATAACCTCCAAATGAACTACAGTATATTCACTCCAGCCACACTAGCCTCCATGTTTTGACAGTCAATAGTATTTGATTTTGGCCCAACATTGCACTTTCCTCTATTTGACTGTGTCTATAACTGTGTCTGTGTTATGTCGTGTTTTTATGCCCCAAATCAAATTGCCCTTCGGGGATTAATAACGTTGTATTGTATTGTATTGTATAAGCCTCATTTGTTAGTAATTACGTCTATGCAACATTTGCTCCTTGAACATTGCTTCAGCATAGTCAGCCTTACATACTTAGCCTGAATAGCTCCTGATTAGAACAATGAATAAAGTACTAGAGATGTGCATTCATACTGTTATGTCACAGGTTAGTGCACTGAACCACAGTAGAGCCACAAGCTGCTGCTGCCCCTGCTCCCGGTTGGACTAAAAACTATTTATTTATGAAGTGGTCCATGACTTAATAGGGTCATGGATCTAATGGTTTAACTTCCTGTTGGAATTCTAATTTTGCACATTTCTCCTCTGCCACAGTGACGCAGAATGGGGATGGGCCAGTTGTACACAAGTCTTTTTCTGGAGGACCCTTAAAGAACTGGACCTCTGACCATTACTCTACGACCTTTCACCTGTGAATGCTGACATCCCCCAGGATGGAGGTGCAATCCAACTTCCCCAATGTCAGCATACCCTGCTACAACGAGCAGAGGGACAAGAAGAAGCGCTACACCGTGCGTCCAAAATTTCTGTTCAGTGGTGGTTAGACAAATGGAATTTCTGAGTAAACTGAATTCTACCAATGATCACTTAAATCTTTGGTAGTCAGGCACCAAGTGTCTATGAATGCTATTGTTGTAAAATTGGCATAACATTACGTTAAGTCACCATAACATTTGATACTGCTGTGACAACTTAGTGTTTACATGAGTTCTCTTTCTTGCTTTTTTTTCCAGGTTTACAAAGTGATGGTCGGTGTTGGAAGGCATGAGTGGTTTGTCTTTAGGCGATATGCAGAGTTTGATAAACTCTACAACATAGTAAGTGGTGGAACATCGTCATTTAGAGAGATTGATCTTACACGATTTGATTTGATTTGATTTTAATTTATTTGGGATGTGGGATACACAACACATGACCATAATGTCCTTAGGAGTTCAGTAACAGTACTGAAAGTATGAAAATGTATTCCAGTATGTGTTCAATTTTAGTCACTCACTGATTTTAAGGTTTTTATTTTTTCATGAGTCTTTTATTCACTGGCTTTTGTGTCATGCCATTGACGTTGACATTTAGAAATTCAGTTAATTCAAATCTTGTGATTATAGCCTTACGTCATCTGCTCTGTTACTGTCTTATCTTTTAATGCAGTTAAGGAAACAGTTTCCATCTTTGAACTTGAAAATTCCAGCTAAGAGGATATTTGGGGATAATTTTGACCCGGGTAAGTGTTCACACTACGCTCATGTCAGGCTATTATTGTTCTATTCACCACATGTCATCAGTACACTAATAGGCTTCAGTCAAACTAATTAGACCATGGTGATAAGCCAGATTAGGTTATGGATGATATGAGACCACACTAAAATGCATTGGGGGGGGGGTTTCTTACATGTGAATGTTTTTTATGTGCCAGTAAGCCATACTGTAGGCCTAATTCATATTGTAGTGGTTCCGGTTTTACAATTACAAATACACAGGATGCGATGTAAAAATTCACAAGCATCCATACAGAAGCCCAATTCAGATGTTACAGGAATTATGCCCTAACCCACAAATGGTTACCACAGAGGACATAAGGCTACACTGTCATAGATCTACAGGACCATCAAACAGACAGCATCATTCACTATATCGGTATAATCCACTTGCATTCATCCCATAGAGTTCATCAAGCAAAGAAGAACAGGGTTACATGAGTTCATCCAGCGAATTGTCTCACATCCTCAGCTTTGCAACCAGTAAGTATCAGTGTTTTCACTGTCACCCTGTTACATTACCACCTGTATCAAATTGCCAGTTAACTCAGTAAAATGATTGGCCTCAATGATCTGAATCAAAGCATTAAATAAGATAAAATTGGATCAGCTATGCTTCATACTTGACATGAATAAGATTAAAGAAGATGGAGAAAGTAGTGCTGCTTTGTGGTATTGTACTTGCTAATCTCACTTCTCATGTGTCACTGCTTGGTCCCTCTTTAACTTTACAGCCCAGATGTGAGGGCCTTCCTACAGATGGACAAAACACAAAATGTTTCGGATGCCTCTGAGGATGAGGATGACAAAGTAGGTGGCCGATCAACCAGTCATTTACCAGTTATTTGTTTGTTACCAACGATGGATGCACTGATACAGTTACTGATATCAGATACTGGGCTAAAATACTTTTATCAGTATCAGAGAAGTTCCCCTCTAAAAAGTGCCACATGTAACATGTCAGAAAAGAAACCAAGGCAACTTGATTTTTTTTACTTTTTCACATACCTTCTGTAATTGCAGTTTTCAATTTTTTTGTCTGCTGACCCCAAAGAAAGGGTGCAAGCCTATATTGATAAGTAGATGTGTTGGATTGCCCAGACATAGTCGAGTGGTTAAGTCCTCCACCCCTGGAGCCACATACTGTATGTGCTCACACTGGTCTAGGATCAAATCCTGCCAGCAGTTTCTCTCCTTGTCTGCCTCACAATTTTCCTACTGTCTCAATAAAAAAAAAAATGATAGAAGCTGATTGGACTGCCCACTCTCCCTTTATAGAAGAAAATAAATAGTTTTGGATTGGTACTTGGTAACCAATGATAGAGTTTAGTACTCAATCAGTATAGGCAGTGAACAACTGGTAATGGTCCATCCCTGTTGCCAAATGACAAAATATGTTGTCATGCTGTGTGTTATGTTGTCAATGTAGCAATGATGACGAACTGTATTCTTAGCCTTCAGTCACATCTTGGCTGCTGATCTAGATAATGTTTTCTCTCCCGTTTAACAGAACAACTCTACCTCCACAAACGTTAACCTGGGACCGTCTGGAAATCCACAGTATGTTCCATAGTCAAATGCAAATGCCTGCAAATGTAAAGTTTTTGACATAAAAGAGTGTCTCTTACAGTTTTTTTTTTCCTTTTCAGTAACTATTTCAAACTCATTAGCTTAATTATTTTCTATAAATAAAGTTACTTGTTTTGATTTTCTTTCAGTGCTAAGCCCAGAGACTTTGACTTTTTAAAAGTCATAGGAAAAGGGAGTTTTGGAAAGGTATGTGAACAATGCAATATTGCAAAGTGCAGTAGTTCTTCTAATTTCAGTATGATAATTCTTATTAGTAATTACAGACAATGTACAATGTTAAATGTATTAAAAGACAACGTAATAATATAATATAAATATTGATTATAATAGCGATAAAATGTTGCTTCAATGTCTATTACAGTTTCATCACAGACTTTTTTTTAAATAAATTTTGTAGCATTATCATGGAGACTGATTTATTTTGTTATATTTCAGTCACATATACAGTATGAGTCACTTGAATGACTAGCTCCTTACACGACTTTTTCTTTGTGTTGTTTTTCTGTTGTGGTTGGAACAACAGTTTTACTTCTGTATGTGGTGGCTTTTCAAAGTAGGAAGTGAGAGTTTCACAGAACTGGTTTATTGTTTGTAGACTACTGTTGTGTCTGCTGTTGATAATGCTCAATGTGCTTTCTCTCCCATGTGATGAAGGTTCTCCTTGCAAAACGGAAACACGATGGCAAGTATTACGCAATCAAGATCCTACAGAAAAGGATAATTCTCAACAGAAGAGAGGTAATTTTAGTATAAAATATCACCCTGACCCAATCCATCTAACAGGCAGGTGTACATGGATTATGGTTCCCCTACTAAATCTCTCCTTTATTCAATCAGCAAAAACACATCATGGCAGAGCGCAACGTGCTACTGAAGAATATGAAACACCCTTTCCTGGTTGGGCTTCATTATTCCTTTCAGACCACAGACAAGTTGTATTTTGTCTTGGATTTCATCAATGGAGGAGAAGTGAGTAGTTTTACTATTATGAATAATGCACTCACACAGCAATGAGTCACAGGGCCAAGGGGAGCCGAGAATAGCAATAACACAGGATATATGTTGTAAACTGCTTTGATAGGATTGCTAAGTGCTGACCAGAGGCCCAATGGGAGTACTACAGTTGCTAATTAACACTCCCATGTGTGGAAAGTCTTATCAGAGATTACTAGATGACTCAGAATGCAGAATGGGTCTAAATCTGACTTCCTTTTTGGTTCCCCTCCAAGTGTGACCAGCCAGTCGCCCCTCTGCTTTTTAAAGCTGCCCATATGTGTCACTGACTGTGTGTGAGTGAGTTGCCACAATGCTCAGTAAATCTGACCCTTACCCTTCCAAACAAGTTGACTACATTATTGCAAAAGTGATATAAATGAAAGCAGCAAACTGGCAGTTCTGTTTGCTACCCACACATTACATACATACAATTTATATTTCTCGACATAAAGAACTGTATTTGCTAGCCGAATTTTCCACATTATAATAAATACTTCCTTACCACGCATGCAGTGTAAGCCAATGATAACCTATGAAAAAAAATGTATTGCTAAATTTGTATACATACCATTGAAGCACTGGCAGAAGCACAGCATACATCACAGTATTTGTGCCCTAAAGCATTTTTCCAACCTTTTTAATGTAGTTTATTACAAATATTGAAGTACTATTAAAATATGAATATTTATTAATAAGCAGGTCTGTCTGTGTTTCCTTACTCATCTCAAAGCAAACAAGTCAAACGTTTCATGTGGCGGTATATTAGGCTTTCTCTGATTTCAGAGTTGACAGTAACTTGCTAAGCCAGTTTTTGGTAAAGCTCTCAATCTGGATGAGCACTATGCATTCATGAAGTGGAACTTGCAGACAATGCAGGAATTCAGATGTGATTTACTTAACCATATCATGACTAATCATTTGATTTTTACAGTCGTGGTGGTATGCTGGTGCCACACTGTTGCCATGCTGTGAAATAATCGAACTGAACCCTTTCATTTTAGCTTTTCTTCCATCTTCAAAAAGAGCGGACATTTCCAGAACCCAGAGCAAAATTCTACATTGCGGAAATGGCAAGTGCACTGGGATATCTGCATTCTCTCAACATTGTATACAGGTATGCCAGAGGGGTTGAGTTAAAGGTACACACGCTTAGTGTTAAGTTTATTAAGTGCTCTGAATGATCAAACCATAAGCTCTCTGGTCAGTTAACCAGAGGTCCTAAAAACAGGTAAAGTGTAGAAAGTTTGAGAACATTTTAACAAGTCACCATTTTACAGCCTGTAGCAGTACTCATTTTTATTAAAGTCACGTTTTGATGCCGTCAAGCTTGCAAAGGTAAAATTGTAGATTAAATGACTTGAATGTAATTTTCTCTCACAAGTGTGTGTCCCCATAATACCCTAAGTGATATCCTTGTGATATAAGATTGGTGTGATGTTGGCCTCAGTCACATGATGATGTGCTTTATAGGTTGAAATACATCCATGTTCTTTTTTTCCCCAGAGACTTGAAGCCGGAAAATATCCTTCTTGACTATGAAGTGAGTTTTTAAATTTTTATCAAAGTTATTCATATAACAATAATGACTGTAAATATGCCAGGATGGCTGAGCAGCTAATTTTCTCATGTTTGATATTATGTTGCCAGTATAATATTGGTTTTAGTGTATATAACTACAGGGCCTAAGTATTTGCTGCAAATTTACTGCACAAGACCATAAGATGTATGACACAAGCTTAATCCCTTTCCAGTGTGTACCTCCCGTGTACAAGAGTGTCATTTCCAGTTTCAGCTGGACAGAATGCATGTGATTGGATTAGGTCTTACCAATGATTTTCCTGGCTGGCCTATTGAGAAAGTGAGGAAACTGTGAATGGGAGTAAGGGAGCTACGCTGAGGCCAACATTCCTGGGCAACAATAGAATCCTCAGTCCCCAGGGATAATGAGCTGCTTGTGTGGCATACGCTGTCTGAAAACATCCCTGTCTCCTCTCTTTAAAGGGCCATATCGTTTTGACGGACTTCGGATTGTGCAAGGAGGGCATTTCCCAGACTGACACCACCTCTACATTTTGTGGGACACCTGAGGTACCACGGCATTAGTTGGATATTTACGTGTCTGCCTACTGCCAATTTTCTTCAGTGTCAAACTTGCAATTATTAACTACCTTTTTGGAATTAAATGTGGTTAATCATTTTACAAGTATGAGTATATTCCTTCTTTGGGCCATATGCATAGGGTATGGGTCTCATTTTCCAGGACAGAAATTAGTAGTTGTTATATCATTGTTATGTTTTTTGCTTCTTACTACCAGTACCTTGCTCCAGAGGTCCTGAGGAAGCAGCCCTATGATAACACGGTAGACTGGTGGTGCCTGGGCTCAGTGCTATATGAAATGCTCTTTGGCCTGGTGAGTTATTACTTTGGACCCTCTCTTCCTCAAACATCCTTCTGTGTTGTATTTGTTTTTGCAGCATATCATACATTTGACTAAATTAATTGTTTGTTGCAGAGTTGTAAGAGAATGTTACTTTTGCGCACAAAGCTTATAAGTTCTAACTGCATGGACAGCTGAACTGTATAGCAAATTTGAAAATGCGTTTTTGTGCAAAATGTTAAAGCACCATATTGTACTGTCACACTCACTTACATGCAGGTACTTCTCTCTTTTTCATATATCCTAGCCTCCATTCTACAGCAGGGACACACATGAAATGTATGACAACATCCTCCACAAGCCACTGGTGATGCGGCCCGGCGCGTCCAGCACAGCCTGGTCTCTCCTCCAGGCCCTGCTGGAGAAAGATGGCACCCACAGATTGGGATCCAGGGATGACTTTGTGAGTGGGATTTTTCACTGCACTTCTACTGTCCATGTTGTACTGTGTTAGTGATTATCAACTTCAAAGCTTTCCTGATAGCTCAGTAAAACCACTACAATAAAGTGAGATACACAGTAGTATTTCATAATTTGGGCTCCCTCTGGTGGCCAACCTGTGTACATCAGTTCACCTCTTTTATTCATAGATTATACTTGATCTACTTAAACATTTTCTAGAGATACAAAGTTATGTTTACTGTAGATTTGATATTTGTTTTCTTCATTTTCAGAATGAGATCAAAGGCCACGCCTTCTTCTCCTCCATCAACTGGGATGACCTTGAACAGAAGAAGATCCCTCCCCCATTCACGCCTAATGTGGTAAAGATCTCATATCTCAGCCAGTAGTCAGAACCTTAGGAGTGGTTTTTGACAGTGACTTGACTTTTGAAGAGCAGGTAAACGGGGAAGTGCAGTTCTGCTTCCTGCAATTGAAAAAGATATTTAAAAAATCAAGTCCCTTTTGTCCCCTACATGCAACTCTCTCTATTTCTGGCTCTGTCAAAAGTCACTCTCAAGTGTCCAACTTGTTCAGAATGCAGCATCTACCGTTTTGACTGGTGCCAAACAAAGAGACCATTTATATCCAATTTTAGCATCTCTGCACTGGTTATCAGGTGTAGAATTGATTTTAAGATTTGACTGATCATTTTAAAGTAAGGCTAGGTCTGGCCCCTAGCTACATTGCAGATCTCTTCATCCCCTATGAGTCAGAGCGCAGCCTGAGATTCTCAAGGGCCCATCTGACTGTTCCATAGTCTAGACCCAAAAATAAAGGTAACTGCACTTTTGCCATCAGGGCCCAAGGCTGTAGAAAGCCCTGCCTGAGGAAGTAAGGTGCTAATTCAGTGTCATCTTTTAAGTCACTTATTAAAATATTTTTTGTCTCACTTTTTAATCCTGTGTTGTTTCTGTTGGTTTAAATTTTTAACAGCTTCAATTTTACTCTTCCTCATTTTATACCTTTTTGTAAAGCACTTTGTAAACTCTGCTTTTATATAAGTTTATTATTACTCATCAATTTTCATGTATCTGTTATGGATACATATATGCTGGATACTGGCCTGTACTTCTGCCTAGAGTAGTATAGTCAATTAGGTAATATGTTACATGTTAACATTCCCTTTTTCCCCTGTGTTTTTACAGCGCTCTCCCTACGATATCTCAAACTTCGATCCCGAGTTCACAGATGAGACAGTCCCCAACTCTGTCTGTTGGTCTCCAGAACATGCCATAGTCAACGCCAGTGTATTGGAGGCAGATGATGCCTTTCTGGGCTTTTCCTATGCCCCACCTTCTGATGACTCCTTCCTATGAATTTTTCCCGATGAGTTCTTGAATTGCCTTAACCTGTCTTAACTTTTTTTGACTAAAGGGAAGAATTCATACCATGGATGAACCCATTCTGTGAAGCCAAAGCAAGCATTTGAGGAAAGACAGCACTTAAAAACAAATTTTGGTTGCAACAAAGTGTGTCAAAAAAGTCTTTATTTTTACCAATTTGTATTTATATATAACAGATTATATTTTTAAGAATTATGGACAGCCTTTCTGTATTAATGTATTCGTTTCTGGTTCGTGATAATCCAGTTAAAGTGGTTCCTAAAATGAGCCTTTAAAAAAGCCTTAATAGGTTCAAAAGAACAAAATTTGTCACTTAAATGAAATCCATCCTCTACACAGCGGTTGTCTTCAAAAACGTAAAAGCTCACAGAACACAAAACGTTCTCACCAGACAGACCTTTTGACAGTCAGGTGGAAATGTATTTGTTTGTCCCTAGTAATATGTTCTCATTGTATTTACTGTAAAAAGCTATTATATTCATTTAGGGTGAATTTAGCTTTCAGCTGGAAATTGGGAATACTTGAGAGATCACTGAAAAGAGCATTTTGGTTGACAGGTCATTTCAATACATTGTGTATAAAAAAAAAACTGTAGATATGTTTTTCTGCTTTTTCAGTGACCTTATGTCTGCAAATACTCAGTTCATTATTTTATTGTGTTGTTGTTGTTTTTTTGCTATTCTTCGCCTTAACACATTTATTCATAATGACAGAAATAAGCATTTAGAAATACAATGCTTTGGTTCGCCAGGCAATTAATATACTCCTGCACAATAAAAAAAAAAAACTACAAGAACTTTGAGCAGTCCGTTTGTATGTATGTATGAGAGAGAGAGAGAGATAATTAATTTGAATACTTTTTGAACGAGATAAAATAACGTCCCACCTTGTGTTCGAAGAAGAGTGGTCACCATGGCAACTGTTTGGCGCTAGTGTGCTAGCCGCGAGCACAACTAGTTGTTGTTCGCTAGCAACTCAGTGGCCACAACTCATCTTGAAGTAAATAAAAATGGATGCTACTTTATCATTAAAAGAATCAGTTCTGGCCTATTTAGATAGAAGTGGTGGCCTTCTGAAACTTGCTGAAGACTGCAAGCCGTTCAACGGTAAGTGCGGGAGATGAGAAACTACATTAACGTTAGCTAGGTAACATTAGAGGAAGCTGCCGTGGGAATCCTCTAGGTTAGCGTTAGCTAGCAACATATTCTGTGCTATAGTCACAAGTTACACTAACCCCCCTTCCAGACCCCCAACAGAGCGAGGCAGTCTACAGGTTCTGTATCCGTGTGAATCCCTCTGATGTGATGGAGTTGGATCCTACACTGGGTGACTGTGTTCTCCATGAGCCCCTGAAAGCAACAGCCCTGTTTCAGTCTGTAAGTCAATGTGGTCACCCCTGACTTCCCATATCTTGGAGTTAAAATTAAGTGTAAAATTCAACATTTGCGCATATCCTCTTTCAGGTTTGCTTCCTAGCAATAAAGACACTTTCGCTCGTTGAAAAAATACACACACAGAGTCAGGTATGGATGATTTGTGTTTATTGCCTCCTCTTGGTCATTTACAATACATATTTCACATAGAGGCTAGTGTGAGTCTGGCTAGTGCCTGCCCTCCATCCGCTATCCCACCTTAATTTTAAGGAAGGGTACGTGGATTATCAACTGGTCCTTTAACAGTTTGTCATCTGCCTGTTCATTCCGAGGTGAATATAATTCTGAAGTTGACACACCTGCCTCCATTCCCCGAGTACACCTTGGACCTTTGTGCTTTCCCTCGTGGGTATGGCCCCATGAGGCCTGTTGCCATGGAGGGCCTGGTCATTGCCATGACGAGGGTCACGAACTACACCCAGGGGGCCAGGTTCCTCTGCACTGAGGAAGACTGCCCCTGCTCTACAGGTACTGTTGCCCCGAGAGCAGCAGGGACGAGACTCCTTCTCCTCTGGGCTCTCATTTCCTCTTTGTAATGGCTTCTACAAGTAGTAACTATGGAGATAACCCAGAGTGAATGTATTATCGGGTTGGCATGCTGAAATTATTGTTGTATGTTTTTCAAGCAGTATACAAGTAGTATTCATGGATTCAAAATCAGCTTTACATTCATAGCTGATTACATTTCCCTGATGCTGCCTCCAGGATTCCACCACATCCGGGTCCACGCCCCCGGGGCCACTGAGTCGGCTACTGTGAGAAATGACTTCAGCTGCCTGATCTGCAGTTCTCCCCTCAAAGAGGATGTCAAGTTCAGAGTGTTAGGAGGTGAGAGTGATGCCGCTGAATGACTGTGGGCTTTCTGACTCTGGGGACATGATCTGAATTGGTTACTGGCTAGAGGAGGTTTATAGGAAACTGTCTCTGTGTGTCTGTGTGGTTGCGTATGTGTGTGTGCATGTGTGTTTGTGGAAACAGACAAACAGCTGGTGGAGCTGATCCATGTCAAAGCACTGGATATTCTGAGTGCCCATCTGCAAAGCTCACTCAGATACCAATCTGTCACCCTGTTTCTCAGAGGTAGGTCCACATCAGACAAATTACTTGTAACAGTTCACAGTGTGTATGTGCTACACATTGCTCAAACAAAGGCCCAATCCGTGATTGCATAATAGTACCCCTATTGAAACAGTGTCACCCTACTAATGGCTTTGTTTATGAGTTAGTGATTTATTAGGTGTTCGGGGCAGAGCACCTCAATAAGAGCTTGGGCTTGTGTTTGTCAGTGCTGGTGGAGTCTGTGGTTACGTCTGTGAGGATGTACCATGGTAGTATTACAGTATATTATTAATGGTGTACGCACAGCATTAGCCCCAATGAGACACTAGATGGCATTGTGATTGGACATGCAAGTGTGTGTATATTTACTGTTGCTCTATGCCACACTTAGCATTTATAGTGTTTATAGCATAGAACAAATCTGTGCTTTGAGTTTTGTTGGGTTAAGAACGTTCTAAAAAGCTTACTGCAAGTCAAATCTTTCAAGAAAATGCTGTATATGAATATCCAAAATGTAAATGGTTAAACAAATCCATGCTGTATCTTTAGAGAGAGAGTGCACAAATTACTGCAATGGAAAATCTCATACTATTTGTTTGTGAAATCTTAAAATTATTCTGTTGCATTATATTCAGTCTCCACTATGAATGATATGGTTGTAATAGCTTATATTTTCACACAGTCAGATGTCTTGAGGTTTGTCATTCATTTTCTCTGGCTTTCTAAACGAGGCTCGTTTTGGAACACAAACTTAGTGGGGGAGAGTTCAAATAAATAGATCTTTGAGTAGCCAGCCATGCACAGTGCCTCTTGGTGAGATATTAGGTGTTCCTGTCCCCTCTAATAACATTGTCCAGCCATTACCCCTGAGAGAGCAAATCTCAGCACCAGGATTAGCATATTCTGTTGACCTAGTCCTATGGAGGAATTCAATACACAGGGCTCCCGTTACTAAACATATATGTTAATAAGTGCAAGGAACACTCATTAGCTGGCTGTGCAATTCGCGCACAGAGGAATCTTTGTTCTGAAGGCCTCACTCTGTTTCTCTTGGCAGTGGTGTGTAGGTGGCATGCGTGTTTCTTCAATAATCACCAGGCAGGACAGAACAACTCCTTTGAGTGTTATTGCTTTGTTTCCCTTCTTCACATAGATGAGCTGTGTAACTCGATGAGAATCGGTCGACTCTACAGGGTGTTGGGCATTCCTGCGCATGTGCACCAGTGGCCCAACATTACCTGGAGCGTAGAGGCAAATAGTGTGCAACCATGGGAGCCAGTGTGTAAGGAATTAAATTAGCTCACATTAAATCCTGCTCCCCATCTACAGAAATACCAGCTGCTCCACAGGCATGCTGTGCATAATTGTACTGCGTAAGAATTTACCCTTGACACAGGGTATACCATGATTAATCAGAACACTTTTCAGCATTGCATTGTAATAGTGCTTAAACCTCCGCCATGTTCCCCAACTCTACCTACAGATCCACATAAAGTCAGTGACAACTTCCAGGCTTTGTTGAAGGCCGCAGCCTGTTCTCCCTGGAGGTTCTCTGCCATGGTGGCTCACTCCTTTGGGTTGGCCGTGGTTCCTCCAGGCCTGTACAATACCCTGAAGCTTGGCTTGCTGCTCAGCTTGGTGCAGACCAGAGCAGACGCAACAGACACATTTCATTGCCTGGATCTGCTAGTCCTGACCACTGACACTCTCATACTTGACAGGTAAAGTGCTGAATGACCAAAGTTAGGACACCCTATTGGGCACACTGAATACTGAAACTGAGTTTTAATCCTCCTGGTTACCCTGAATTGATGGACTTTCAAGAAGAAGACTACTATTTGCTAAGTGTGTGTTTGTGTGCCAGACTAATGGCATACAGCTTGAGCTTGGCGTGTCGTGGGGTCAGGCATCAGGCCTCGGGGGAGCTGTTTGCATCTCTGTCCCGGGACGAACATGGAGCAGGCACTGCTAACATCCACGCTGGCTCCGCCCTGCTGGCCACTGGGGGCATTTGCATGCTGGGAGATCTGTGCTGCTACAGAAAGGACAGGTTGGATGCCATTCAGTCAGGTAGAGCACCAAGATACTATAAGTTATGGCATTGTAAAGTATTTGATGGCATTACGTATAAGGGGAGGATACTGCTAGGTATAAACATGAGGCATAATTACAGCTAGTTTAAGAACACAATCAGAGCTCATTGATATAATTTCCACCTCTGATCTTTCCTGTCAGTTCTGGAGAGCCGCACAGTGTCTGTGTTCATCCCAGGGAAGAAGTATGGTGAGGATGCTGACCAGCACCTTTCCTTCCCAGTCCAGTGCAGCTTCTGGGCCCTGACAGACTCCACGGATGCCTCCCGGCGGTCTGGCAGGACAGACTGTGCCATACTGGGAACAGCGGTGGGTGCAATCATGACATAATGTGTCTTTCTATAGCTCACTCAAAACATGTTATGGATGTACGCTAGCAGGTCAGAATTTTATTTTTTTTGCAAACATATTGTGTTGCCTTACAATGTCAGTAGAACTTAAGGTTGTTTGGGACAATGCATTATGAGTTCAAGAAATGTCAAATCTCAGTGGACTCAAATGTTGTTCATAGATAGTACAGGCAAAACAGGAAATGGAGACAATTTACTTTCCCCGAAGGAAGTAGTTAATTGGTCCTACTCAGAAACCAAATTACCGCCCAGCAGAGCCCTTGAGAACAATGCCTCTATTTTCCCTTATAGCGGAAGAAGGGTGGACAATACACTGTATTACCATAGTAGGTAAAACAGTACTTTCAAAAGCTGTCATTCTTTTTAAGTTGTCTCCAGTTACTGTCTGTCTTAAAATAGGATGGTCTCAGTCAGTCATTTCAATATAAAGGCAGGTTTAATACTTGTGAAAAGAGCACATTTTTACAAATGGCATCACAATCAACTTGGACAGCTTTGTGATGCCGTTTTTCTTTGTGAGCAGGAAATGGGTCCAGTGCCAGCTCAGCTGGCAGAGGTCTTTGGCCTGGTCATTCAATGTAGGGAAATGGTGGGAGAGCAGGCCCTGCTCGCCCAAACTGTCCACACCATCCAGCAGGCAATACAGCCCGGGGAACCTCTCTACCCCTCCTGCATGGAGTTTTCCAGACAAGACTACCAGGAAGTAAACAAATACAGCTCCATTATCAAGTCCTTTGCAATGCCTTTTTATTACAATGCACTGTTTGGATTTTAGTGTTGGATATTGGACACTATACATTAACCTTATACAGCACTTGCCATTCTCAATTTGATGTCTTCCAGCTCTTAGCCCATGCACGGAGTTTGCAAGTGGAGCTGAGTCCTGGGGCAGAGAAGATGATCCATGGCTACTACATGGCCAGCCGTAGGGTCCGATCAGGCCAGAGTCAGGGTGTCAATGTGTCTGTGGCCTCCATCAAACTACTGTAAGGGCTCGTCAACAAATTTTGGTTGAATCATTACCGTTTTATCTTTCATTAAACATTTAATCTGCAGTTCTCAAAACTACTTGCTGAATCGTGACAATGTCCACTGTAATGTTACTGTCCTCCACTAGGTGGAGCAGTCTCCTTCATGTTAAGCCTTACCCTTCAAAGACTATTTTTCATATAGTTTTGACAAATGTTTACAAAGCTCTTTCAGTGTGGCGTCAAATTTAATGTGAAAATAAAACTATGAAAATAAAGCTGTTTTCAATAAGTGTGCAGGACAAAAAAGTCAAATTAAGTTCTCAATTCGAAAACTTTTTTTTGGTTCAGATGCTTATTTGCATGGGCTATACATATCAATTTGAATCATATTTAATCATCTGTTGCCATCTTGTTATTTCCTCTGTTTATATCCTTTTACAGATCACTACTCATTCTGCAATCAAAACCAATTTAACAAGCATTCAAGCAATCATTCAATTATAAATGGTCCTTTCCATGGTGTTTGTCACAGGATCTCTCTGGCTGAGGCCCACTGCAAGCTGTGTCTGAGATTCAGAGTACTGGAGGAAGATGCTGTGATTGCTGTGCTCCTTTGTGAAAACTCCATCACCCTCAGACATGGTACAATATTTTTTTATCACCCCC
>OMLI01002447.1:5645-18821 GCA_900302605.1 Rondeletia loricata
TTATTTTTGAAATGTTGGAACACAAAGAACAACTCATCAAGAACTGTATAAAGTATATTTCAATGGAATGTTCATGATCTATCTTTTTATATTTTGAAGAAAAAAAAATAGAAACATATCAATAAAGTGTCATAATTGAACATATTCCGACTAATGAGACTTAACATGTATGAATGTCAATGCGATCTAATGTGAACCAATCTCCATAGCAGCTTGAATGAATAACTGACTAACGGTCATGAGATGCTTTTTCAAAGACATTAAAATTGCTTAAAATCATTTAAATGAACTTCAAATAAATGAAAAAGTGATATCAATGGTGTGCCAGTTTGTATACGATTTCTGACTGATAAACTGTGTTCCTGTGCATTGTATGAATTAGTCTGATACTGTATCATGCAGTATTGATAGTCATAGTTATCACTATTCATTAGCCTGTCATGAACAAGATACCTCAATACAATGAATATGTATTGATTGATATTTGATTTAATGTGACAAATTAAGTTTTCCAATACTTTAAAAAGAAATGTAAAGGTGACAGATACAAATTGGTGATTTATTTTTATGCCCTTCATGTCAAAGGTGTGTGTCTGTCATGTTCCCTTCCTCTTAGCCAGTGAGTCACATTGAGCCACCTTGTGCCTCTAAAATAAAGATTTGTAATCGAATGGCAATCTATAATTTTGAGCTCAACTTTAACTGTGTGACATGACATCTGAGAGTGATGAGGTAACACTTAAGCGCTCTCCCATAGCATAGTGCTCAATATCAAATAACTGTAGCTGACCTATAGTGTAAGGTCTAATGTCTTTGAAACCAGACACCAGCTACATGCTAGACTCAATCCAGAAGGAGCTGTAATATTTTGTTACCTTATTGAGTACACGAGGACAAGTTGTTACAGTTTTTGGACAGTCCCAATACAGTAATTTTAAGGTCAGAGGACAAAACAAAGGGAAAGTACACAGAGTGGACAAAATAACAGAAACACCATACGAAAAATTTATTTTGAAGTAACTGAATCACAATCACAAAGGCTGCTACTGGTGAGTCATATTAACTTGAATGCTAATTAGCAGTTTGTGTCAGGTTCATAGGAGGTCTGACAGGGCTGAATTTATTTTATGTGGCAAGGGGAAAAGGCTCAAAGAGCGACAACATAGGCGAAACATAGGCAAACTGCATTGGCAAAGAGGAACAGTGGTCGGAAGTTGAAGCTCATTGACAAGGATAAACAGACACTTAACAGGATACTTGCTAAACACCACAAAACTACGGCCTCAAAAATTACCACAGAATTGCAGGGCTGCCATTTGGATACTGCTTATATCCAAGGCCAAGGCACAGTCAGACGCATATCCTGGTGTAAGGAGCACAAAGTCTGGACCCATATAGTGGGAAAAAGTAATATGGTCTGATGAGTCCTTTTAAAAAAAATTTCCTACATCTGGAAGGGTTTACGTTTGAAGAAAGCGAAAGGATGCCTTCAACCAGCAATGTCTGCTTCCGATTGTTTAACATGGTGGTGGATCTGTAATGGTATGGGCAGCCATCTTATGGGAGTCATAAGGTCTGATGATTGCTCTGCATGATTGTATAACTGCCAAATAATGTAAGGCCATTTTACAGGACCAGGTGCACACTATGGAGCAAACACTGTTCCCTCATGATGTTCCCATATTCTAAGCTTATAATACCCCAATACACACTGCTAAACAAATTCAAGAGTGGTTTCATGAACACTTGGATGCAGTCAGATGCCTTCCATGGCCTCCCTAATGACCAGATCTGGACATCATTGAATCTTTAAGGGAAGTTCTGTGGTAGATGTCTATTACTTTTATCCCTCCACAGCTTTCCTTCTTGAAAAATGGTCCAATATCCCGCTACACACAGTTAAGCACTTGATGATGGCACACTGTGGAGGGTTGAAGGTGTTGTGAAGGCAAAGAGTGACCCTACTTCATATTAAATACTTGATATTCATAGATTTTTGGGTGTTTCCATGATTTTTTCCATGTCCCTAAGCTTATTTTTTCATTAGCACCATAACACAAAGGGTCATCTGACTCATATTAAGCAGGCTAATTCATTGCATCATTGATGACATGATATGTTGTCAAATGGCAAGGTGTTATGTAGCAGCCCAGTGAGCAGTGTGTTTTTCTGTATGTGAAGGCAGCCATGAGGAAATGTCGGCAGAGGCCTTTCTCAGCTTTTACTCCTTTGCCCATACACCACCTCCCCCTGGTGGTAATACACAGTCTTGGCAATAGTGTCTGCACTGGTGGATTCACATGGATAAAGACTGCAAGTAAATAATGAACCTGAACCTCAGTCTTGGCATTAGTTTATCTGTCATTTATTCGTTTTTTGTTTTTTTTCCATTACAAAATGTATTGTACTGTATATGTGGTTTAATGATCTACAAGAAAGTTTCATGAATGCTGATGAAAATGTTCTACTAAAATTGACAACAATTTGACTTAAAATTTGGGAGTACTGTTTCCCCATTTTTTTTGAGCTTTATGGGATGTTTTTAAGCATTAAGTTCTGAGTAACAAAGAAAATGCAATCCTATGATTTTGTCACATTGCATTTCTTGAGATATCACTGAAAAAAACATGACTGTCAGTAAAAAAAAAAGTATCCTCTGGGAATTTGAGAACATTTAAGGAAAATTACTTTTGCAAAATATGAATCTAACCAACCTAACCAAATTCCATGTCAGTGGAATTCCCCTTTAATTCATGATGATTCCAACCAATTTCAAAGTGATCCATATACTTACAGTATATGTCATTTTGCAAAATTAGCAATCGAACAGTTAATACTATTTATCTATTTTACACAATTAGTATTAACAGTTGTCTCAAATGCAGGAACAATTAGATATTCTATTAGAGATATATGATTTTCATTCTGAGTATCCCTATCTACTGAATATTATTCCAGTGTTTTGAATCAGCTAGATAATTCAGTCAAAGAATGAACAGAATCAAACACAAACAGATTTGACTGAAGGACAGTGAGGGACCTCTGTAAGCCCTACAGAGCGACATGCTTGTTAGAGAGAGTAACACCGAGCAGTGCCGGGCAGAGGGGGGGTGACATTTGATAGGGAGGGTGAAGGTTCTCTTGGCCCATAGCAAAAACGGAGGTAAAGGACAGGGAGGGGTCGGAGGAGTCTAGCAGAGATTGAATTTCAACAGGACAGCATTCCCGTAAAATTTCAAGACGGACAACGTGAGACGGCAAGGGACGGGACAAGATTGCATATGTCCCCAGAGCAAACAAGTGGGAGCACAGTTAGCATACAACCTGGTCTGAGAGGTGAGCTGGAGAGGCAGGGGATCTGTTGAGTGTCCATCAGACAGCCAAACAAAGACGTTGTGTATTGGACAGACGGACATGATGACAGTGAGAAAGACAGACAACCTGATGAACCACAGGAGACAAACAATGTGACTTTTCATCCTGCCATTAGTCTGTCATCGGATGCTTTACACTTAGTGAGTGACTCTTTTAATCTCACTAATTATGTACTAACAGTACCTGTTATGTCTACTATTTTGGGGTGCATTACTTTGACTAGTCATTTTCACAGTTCACCTTTGTTCTTGAAAATTAAATAAGTTAAAGTAACATTTCTATGAAACTTTATTGGGTGGCTAAGATTGTTTTTGGGTGAAGGTCTATGTTGTTCTCTGTGATGGAAAGTATTTACTGAACAACCAGACATGTATCTCCCCTTCAGCCATCTGCGTCTAATGCCAACTGTAATTTCTCTATCATAAAAAGGCTGTAACAACTGAATACTTATTACTCTTGTGATAAATCCATTGATGGAACTATCACTCTGGTTTCAGACAGAGTTCGTCTTTAAGTCCGGTTGTCCTACAAATTCAGAGGACAGTGGGGTGCAGAATTCCCTGGCCTAGGATAAACAAACAGGAATGGAAAACGGTGACAAAGGGGGAGGTGCAGGAGGAGGTGGAAACAAAGATAACGATGGAGAGAAGGATAAACAGCTGAAGAACCAGCTCAACAGTGAGGAGAAAGGAGAGAAGGAGGTCCAAGTGAATGAGAAGGACAGGAAGAAGGAGAGCCGGCGTTCTGGGTCGCTGTGGAGGAGTGGATGGGCAGTGAGTGAAAGGCTGGCCATCAATGTCTCTGGGATGCGCTACGAGACTCAGCTTCGCACCTTAGCCCAATTCCCTGACTCCATGCTTGGTGACCCCCGACGGCGGTTACGATACTTTGACCCACTACGGAATGAGCTCTTCCTGGACCGTAACCGGGCCTGCTTCGATGCCATTCTGTACTTCTACCAGTCAGGTGGGAGGCTCCGGAGGCCTGCTAACGTACCACTGGACATCTTTATGGATGAGCTGACGTTCTACGAGCTGGGAGAGGATATCATGAAGCGCTTCAAGGAAGATGAAGGTTTTCCCAAAGAGGAGGAGAGACCGTTGCCAGCCAACGAAATCCAGAAAAGACTGTGGATGCTGTTCGAGCACCCCGAGTCCTCGTCGAGTGCACGTATCATCGCCATCATCAGTGTTATGGTCATTGTGGTGTCCATCCTCATCTTCTGTCTGGAGACACTGCCCGACTTCAGGAACGAGAAAGAGATGCGAGAGGTAGGGAATGTGGATAAAGATGATGAGTACTGTATGTGTGGGAGTTAGTCTCAGAGGAATATAAAGTGGAGTGTCAAGGATGGAGTGTTGAGAGGTTTTCAGGGTTTTGACATTTCAGGAAAGTTGGGTGGATGATATTGTGAGGAGAGGTGACGGCAAGTAGCTTCCATTGAAACAACTCAATTGAGGGCATTCAGAAGGGTAACATCAGCAAATAGGAAGAACTGAAGATGTCATTGACAGAGTGAAATACTACAATTTCACTTTTGATTAAATTAAACTAAAATTTGGTACTGGATATAGTTAGGGGTCGAAGGTATAGGATGGATAACAGAGAAGATAGATGAGGGCAATGTGTCGTTTTGAAAAGGGCATTTATTTTGAACAAAATACCAATCGATCTTTTTTCCAACACTTAATATGATGGATTCATGTTGAATATGGAACTAATCCATTCAAAGTCACTTGTTAAAATAGAGCTCAGACGTTTTGTGACTTACTTCAAAATGACTTTGTAAGAAAGGCCAAATCAAAGCTGGATATCCCTCGTGGTCTTGAATGGGATGTGTGTGACTGCATGTGTCAAATGGAAACATGATATCACCAGCAGCAGCAATATTGACATGGAGACAACTACTGGCCAATATGGCTGGAAGCAGACCAGCGAGAGAGACAGAGGAAGGCTTATGGTGTGATTATTTTAGCCGGCTGTTAAATTTGATACACTCGGATTGAGGGAGGGTGAAAGGGTACGGGGAGTAATGGGTGGGGATTGGAATACAAATACAAGGAGCGAAAGGAAAGGGAGAGTAAGGAGACAGTTAACGAAAGGTCATGCGAGTGACCGAACACTGCGAGACCTTCCTGTGGCTTAGAGACAGAAAGGTCTCATTGAATAAGTAACATTCGTTGTGTCATGTTAACACATTCCTCTAGGACTGCTGTGCTAGGCCTCGTTGCCTTTGCACAACGGAGCTGCCAGGAAACGACTGTAACCTACTCCTGTCTAGGTCAGCGGCAGTCCCACTGAATCGTTGGCAACGCTGCACGGCTGCAGTGGCCGGGGTGGCAGGATAGCGATGAGGTGGAGATAGATGGGGAGTGGTGTAGCGAGGCACTCTCATGTTTCTCTTTGGAGATCTCAAGGGGCTATATATAGTCTTTGGACAGCCCTAGGAGCACATCAACATATAGATGTCCACCTTTATTAATAAACAGTGTCACTGACCTGCTACTGAAAGTCATGATGAATAAGTTACTGTGGATTTAAGTGAGCCGCCTTGTAACTTTGATTTATATTACACATCGCAGCACGCTGGAGATTTCTCATTCATGCCATCCTCTTTTTCATGCTTTATGACGTGATGTAAAATACACGACGCTTTAAACAAAACAGCCACTACACAGTGCTTGGACAGGGAGAAATGGAAAGACAGGTGGACTGACAGAGAGATTGATGTGAAATGCTTTTACGATGTTGACAAAAAATGGACTCATGAGATGATGGATGATGTGGTTCTTTTTCATAAAACGGATTACTTTATCAGAACATCATGGAGATAACATTTCAGCAATAGTTTGGAAATTAACAGCAAATAAGTAGCCCTACATTCGGGGGGGGGGGCAATCAAGCTGTTTTCAGGGAGAATGGACAAACTGAATTTGCTACTCTCTAGTTTGTCAGTAAAATTACAGTTGTAAGTGCATTCTCATTCTTATTACTGTGATACCTAGGCTATATTTTACAACTACATCTTCTCTTTTTCCCTGTCTGTCCTGTCTCCTCCCCTTCAGGAATACGTTTTCAAGTATCACTCCTATGCAAAGAACATATCAGAGAACATGCCCCCTCCACCCAGCGTTTTCCATGACCCCTTCTTTCTGGTGGAGACCATGTGTATCTGCTGGTTCTCCTTTGAGCTCCTCATGCGCTTCGCTTGTTCCCCCAGCAAGATGCACTTCTTCAAGGACGTCATGAACATCATCGATTTCACTGCCATCCTGCCCTACTTTGTCACGCTGGGAACAGAGCTGGCCAAGGACAATGACGCCTCTCCAGCCACATCCTTGGCCATCATCAGAGTCATCAGGTTGGTGAGGGTGTTCAGGATCTTCAAGCTGTCACGTCACTCCAAGGGCCTCCAGATCCTGGGTCAGACACTGAAGGCCAGCATGCGCGAGCTGGGCCTGCTTATCTTCTTCCTATTTATTGGCGTCATCCTCTTCTCCAGCGCCATCTACTTTGCCGAGGCAGACCACACTAACACAACCTTCGTCAGTATCCCGCACGCCTTCTGGTGGGCAGTGGTCACCATGACCACAGTGGGCTATGGCGACATGTACCCAGAGACGATGTGGGGTAAGCTGGTGGGCTCCATGTGTGCCATTGCTGGTGTGCTTACCATCTCGCTGCCTGTGCCCGTCATCGTGTCCAACTTTAGCTACTTCTACCATCGCGAGACTGAATGCGAGGACCGAAAGGAATACACCCACGTCAAGACCGCACTGTGGGAGGATGAGGAGTCTGAAGGGGAGGACACAGAGGAAGGGGATGGGGACCCAGAGGGAGATTATTATGACATTGAAGGCATGTGCAACCCTCTGAATGGGACTCTGTTGGGTGGACTGTGTGCAGGGCAGAGCAAAGAGTCCAGAGGGGGAAATATGTACCTGAGGGAACCGCTAGTTACTCAGGTGTAACAGGGAGGTGACTCTGTTATGCGCCCTTGTCATAAAGACGCAGAAGGACAAAAGACTAAATGAATGAAAGAGCAGAAGGAAGCACAAGTGAATAAAGAGCGTCCAGAGAGTCTGGAGAGAGACTAGCAAACAGAAACTGGCAAAAAGTGTGAAGTGAAATCATAAATATGACACTAATACACTTACTAACACACCAGACAACCCTTAATTGCCTTTTCATGGTCTTATAGTGTTCATGATTTCTACCAGGGTCAGCATTTACAAAGTCAAGTGTGGTCACTGAAAAGGCAACTTTTGCACGATAGAGTTCCAAATAAGCAATTAAGAGAAAAATAAATTACAGTGAGTGAGTATTACTTTCCAGGGTCATGATATGAATGAACCGACGAGCTGTAAATTATTAATGCTGTTAGCTTGTGTTTGAAATGAAACCGACTTTATGAATTTCTGTGCCTTGAAACTATAATGTCTTAGTACTGTCACTTTGTGCCTGAATGATTAAATGGAAGCAGATGTATTGGCAATGTGGAGATCATGCCTCATTAGAACTCAACCAAACATAGCAAATCAGTTATAGCAAATAGATCAAAATAACTTGTAAAGCAATCCAACACTCTCAACATTCTTCTTTATGTAATGTACAAAGGGAGCAAATCTATTCGTTTTTGCTCATGTGCCAGCATTTCCACTGACCTGAGACGACTGGCATAACCTTTTTAAAAGGAATGTAAAACACCATAGCATCACTTAATGACACACAAAAGGAAAGGTTTGATCGCTAATGCCAAAGGCCTATATTTATCTGCTGGATTGTGTAATAATTGTTTTTAATAAAGATTCTATTTTTTAATTTTCTTAAAAGAAGCTGTGTTATTTGTGTTGAGCAGCTTGGCAATTATTTGCAGAAAATAAATACACTTATGCTGGTATGGAGGTGGCTGGTATGGGGACCTGGCAACCATTGTACAAGGATAAGATGCTGTAGTAGCTGTAGTCCACAAATCCCTAAAGTAGCTAGCTGCAGTGTGGGCTCATCATAGCCCACTGCTCCAGCACCGCCTGCAATAGCAGAGTCAAAGGTAACCTTTTATGAGCTCTTGTTTGCAGTGTAGGCTGAAAACAAAGTATTTTCTTTGTTTGGCATGTAAAAAATCCCTTTGGTCATATGTTGTACAGCTGATATAGCCTGACCTTTGCATGCTGATTTACCCAGGAGGTGTAATTTGGAAAATACATCTAATCCATCTGAAGCAGAATGAGCAATCAATTGCCAAGTCATGTAAACTTCACAGCCACGCAATTGAATCAGTCACAAGTTAGCAGATAATTACTGGGAATAGTGGAAAATACTGTCATTATCATAGGAACAAGAGGCCACTGACAGCAATAACACTGGCCTATTGGACACAGCCCTTCTTCAATCACTAGGTTTGGTATTGCAGTGTTATTCTAATGTATATGAAATACAGTAAATTGGAGAAGAATAATTATACTTAATTAAACACCACTTTTAACTGCAGGGGCCTGCCGGATCGAGTGTGTCTCTGACTCTGGTACGGCCATGACTGACCTTTCCAGCAGCTACAGCATTGCTCTCAGGTTCACTGGAACACATAAGCCTTTCCACCACAACAGGGTGGTGACTCATGGAACGGTATGTGTGCTAATGTAACACTGCAGTGCAAGTTGGCGACATGTTTTTTTTTCTTTTGTTCACTAACTATTAGTAAATAATACACACTCAGACAGTGAATGGCATATTTTGGAGATGACAACACTACCAAGAACATGCAACATGTCATTAAATCTAGTTAAACTGAGTCAAAACTTACAATATTGTCCACTGAGTGAGCTGTGTGGACAATGAAGCTATTATGACTTTAATATGTGAAAAATGGGCCTGCTGAAAATCGGGCAATTTGCGGCTGTATCACCTGTTAACCTGGGTACCAATGTGTGGGTTAGTGTCTGTGTGCCTTTGGTTGTGTTGAACTGCCGGTCCTGACCTGTACAGCCGCCTCTCTCCCACCTCTCCACTGAACTCCTGTGGGCAAGGAAAGTGAGAGGAGGAGCAACACTGCCGAAGGGCCCCTGAGCCAGCCAAAGACTATAGGATTATGGGCCCCTGAGCCAGCCAAAGACTATAGGATTATGCAAAGACTATAGGATTATGGGCCCCTGAGCGCAGGTCATGTGATCTTACTTTAGAGAAAGAAAAAACCCTACAACTTTCCATGCCTCCCTAGCTAGAGGGCGCCCTAGCCTGCCTGAAGAGGGCCTTCACGTGACGTAACACACCCTCTGGAGGAAACAGTGAGAAGCCTCATCACTTGGGCAACAGTGGCTGTGAAAAACGGATTGCTTTTCTAAACATACAACTTGGCCTTCTCAACAGATGATGGAGCCAGATGTGTTTGCTAGCAGATTTGTGATGAAACAGCATAGCCTCTAGAGCAGGGGGTTTAATGAATGAATGAATGAATGAATGATTTTTTATTCACACACAACATCATCATTTCGTACAATACAGTATGCATGACATTTCAGTACAGTGACAGGATGTGTGTGAAAGTGTCACCCCTAGGAAGCTATCTAAAGCTTTTAGGATGGGGCGCAATTAGCTGCAAACATACAGTAATAACATTTTTAACAACCAAAAAACTATGTTTTAGGTTTGCACAACCCAAAGGCTACAAAAGATAGAAAATTCAAATAAATATCATGACTTATTTGTCCACTAGAGAGCACTCCTGCCCACACAGACAACACTCCTGCCCACACAGACAACACTCCTGCCCACACAGACAACACTCAGAAGCCTGTTTCCCTTTCCTTTCTCCTATGAGAGCTGTGACAGATCAGCAATAATATTTGGACCATCCAGCAGGAGTTTACTGAATTGACCTGTCCTGCTGTATCATTGCCTCGGTGTTTTCATTTATACACTTAACAGTGTTGCAGCAGTGCAGAGGTGAAACTAAACAGTTTATCATATCATATTACATTTATTTTCATTCAGAAATTGTATTTTCCTTTCTAGTAGTCACACAGAAATAGTACATTCATAAACTCCTTGGACTTTCCACTCACATTAGATTTAGAGGAAAGTGAACACCACCAGCCTCACATGCCATAATATCAAAATCAACATGATATGATGTTTTACTCATATACACAAACATGCTCTCAAACTACTAACAATGAGCTCCCAGAGACAGTAGTCAATATAATTCAGCCTTTAAAAGACGATATGAAAAACACAATAAATAAGTTATAATGACATTGCTCTCATATGTTGAAGACAAAAAGGATAAAACTTCAGTATCATCATCCTGCACTGCGGAAATGGAATTTAAACGAATCAATACCAAAACGTAACTGGACATCATAAATCAAGATCAAGTAGTCTATACTTTCAACCAGGACAATGAAGTGACGGTTCATTTTCTGTGTTTCTCGTTCATCTTTACTTGTCCATTGAGAACTGAGGACTGACCATGGAATTTAGACCCATTTCTAGGGGGTCATCTGAGTCCATGTTGAAATGTTCTTGTCTTGGAAGGTGTTCAGACACACTCTCCAGTGTCAAAGTATTCCTACGCGGTATGAATCGAGTAAAGGGGAGGGCATGTCGCTCTGGGGAATGTTTTGATGCCAGGGACACAGGAAATCCACGGTGCAAGGAAAGGAAACGGGTGTATCCATCTGCCAGCAACAGTTCTCTGAAGGTGCAGTCAGCCTCTGTGTAGTGGCTCTGAAATTGACAATGCAACAAATGGGTGATTTTTCTATATCAGTACTTCTTAAACTATGTTAAGAGCCAAAATGGATCTCAGCCCAAAGTTCGGCGGGTCCCGACATGACAAGAATGGTTTCATGCTCCTGTTTGTTTGACTTTTTAACCAATACGACACAAATGCAAAGATGACAACGCGACAGGAAGGACCGAGGCTTTAGGGTATTGTAGTTCTCTTTGCTTACCTGTCCCCTCAGATGGCCTCCACTGTCCACACAGAGATAGAGAGATGATGACAGTCCTTTGATGACTACCAGGCCTGGTTGAACTGATTTCAGCTCCAGCACACCTGGAAACACAGACACATAAATAAACAGATTGAATTTGACTTTGCTCCAAAAATCCATCCTGTAGCAAACAGTCTTTGCTGCACTGCAATGATATATAACCACGACTTATCGGTGAGTTTTCTGCTGACCTCCATGGTTTCTGGACATCAAATCATGCAGAATACTGTATGCACGTTTTAAAGCGGGGGGAAAGGGAATGGGGCCCAAGTATGTTCTCTGACTTCTCTGCCAAACACTCACTGTGAAGGGTCTGAGCATCACTTCCCGAAACTCTCCCGTCTGCGGTCATCTCCAGATACATCCCTCTCCTGTGATTCTCTGCAACAAAAGAAACAATTAAGCATAACGTAAAACTGTTTGAGAGATAACATTATCTCATCAATATCACTCAGATCCCATACACATTGTTAGAGTCGCTTGTAACTAGTAACTAGAATGAACAGTGTTGTGAATACCTGTATAGAGGTGCCTCTCTCTGACTTGATCGTTCATGGACAAAATTGGGTTGGAGTCAGCGATATAAAATGACAGAGAGAAAGGTATGGAGATGATGAGGAGGAAAGCAGAGACGAAAGAGACGGAAGTGTGTGGAAACATGGCTATTTAGATTGTTTATAGGAGGCGTTGAAAGAGGTTTTTCTCCTGATCAAAGTAAAATTCCAAATAATTAGATAAATAATAAATACAAAATAAATATCTCATCAATAAATAGACATATACAGTTGTCTTTTTGATCAAATTCTAAACCGGAGCAAAGTTTGGGCCCTTATAAAGGAGTGTGTGGGGGCCAGAGAGAAGGACGTCCTACAGTGGGAGGAACAGAGAGATGAGTCACACAGATTCCTAGACAATTTAACTGTGATTTCATAGGGAGATTTGTGTGCTGACACTATGTATGGACTTCTTCCTGTCTAGTAAATTGTAGACATTTTTCTCAGAGTTGGGTCTTCAGAAAATATGAACAATTAGCAAATCAATTAGCACAGTGAAAGAAATGTGCATACAGTGATTTTAGGTTTCAGTATTCCCACTGTTTCCACTATTTAAGTGGTTTAACATCATTCTGGAGGTTATCAATAAGAAGGTACTGTAGTATTTGACAACCCCTGAATGACAGTATGTATTACTGAGAATTGATTTTCCCGTTTGACTTCACAGAATCATATGGGAGAATTGTGTGTGGTTCTCAATGGCTGTAAACATTTCCCTATTCAAGCAATATACATTCAACACATCTTTTTGAGTTGAAGAGTCAACATATTAATTTTTTTGTCCACAAATGAAGATTTCCAATAAGATTAATCTTTCTATCACTACTGCATTTTAACATTGTACTGTCAATTCATATTTTCATTTTTATTTGAAATATTTTTATACAAAAAGGCAACTATTTTGACGGTCTGCCTTGATACAAATTGGTAAAAGTGCTTACTCATATTCACACTAATCAACTTTCAGTAACTCAGGGTGCATTTCCACATTTCCACTTCAAAATATACACATTTCACAATTGCAAAAAGATCCCGTACAATGTCATCGTCTGAGGGAAACATTGTAAATTGTTACTCCCTTCCACTGATGTTGGGTACAGTTGTGTTTATCTTCTTTTTATGTGTGTGTGGGTGTGTGTGTGTGTGTGTGTGTGTGTGTGTGTGTGTGTTACCTGTCCGTAGCAGGCAGCATAGTATGTGTGTGTGTGTGTGTGTGTGTTACCTGTCCGTAGCGGGCAGCATAGTATGTGTGT
>OMLI01002450.1:3654-23124 GCA_900302605.1 Rondeletia loricata
ATACTGCATTTGCAAAGTCCAGCTGACTCAGGCTGCTTTGTGTTTGGCAGCATTATGTCCTATAAGATGGTGCTTGGCTCTTGATATGGATAGCATAAAAGTCTGTCGCTCTCTCTTAACTAAATTTTTTGCGATTTTCATGTTTTAACTTGAAGGATTACATGCTCTTCTATGCTACAACCTTTTGGGTTTATGAGACATTTAAAAAAGTAATTAGATACACTCAAAAACGTACAGTTATCAAGCTAAACAACAAGGGTGAGTTCCTGAAAAGTTGACATTTTGGAGATACAAGGTTTTCACTCGACAGCAGAGGCATGTATAGGATATCATAATACATCTATCAGGCAGTAGTTATAAGTTGGAATTGTAATTTGTTGCTTACACACATACAATAACACTTTAAATTGCTTACTGTACTTTATGTGCTGCACAGTGCATTTCTAATACCTTGAGTCTTGAGACTGTATTGTCAGTAGTTCCCTTTCTCCTTATCAGGTATAAAAAATGATTATTTCTTTCAGTAAGTGGGCCCCAGGCTGATTTTGTTCTGAGTAAGAGCTGATGATCTCTTCTGCCAAATGTTAGGGATCTGCGAGGCAATGCCTTTCAGTGCAATTGTGAGAACAAGTGGCTGATGACATGGCTGAAAAACACAAATGCCACTGTATCAGATGTCTACTGCGCAGGCCCCAGTGAAATGAAGGGCAAGCGGCTCAATGACCTTCCTATTCCTCCGGGCGAGTGTATCTCCACAGGTAAAATGACAAATACACAATCAAAAACAACTATGAATTATGAATCAAACAAAGTCTGGCATATCTGAAAATATGATGTTGTAAAAAAAATATGTTTCCATCTTCCTAGCCCAACTATTAATGGATAATAATTTATTGTATTTATATCGCGCTTTTTATTCGTATCTCAAAGCGCTCACAGTGAAGGGGGAAACTCACCTCAACCACCACCAATAGAAAAGAGCAGAACCTCTGTGGTGTCAGTCCAAGATGCATGCTTTAATGTGACTATGTTGTAAAATGGTATAATAGTTATCAAAAATACGTTTTTACTGTATGCTGTTTGTTTTTAGATTTAAAGTGGTGGAAAAGCAAAAAACAATATTGCAAAGTATATTGCGTAATTGCTCTTTTCACAATAGTCACATCAGTTACATTTCTGTGCTTATTTCACAGTAGTAGGCAGAACTGGATTATTTACTGGAAATTTGGATTGGGCAATTTTAAATTGACTTAATGAATTAATTACGGTACACTTCAAATCTTTGGAAATTGTTGACTTTAATTATTCCTCAATGTATGCAAAAATCTGTGTGCAAAGCAGCTCAACTTATTTTGAGTTGGTTTTGTGGTTAGTGAGGGGACTGGGGATCGATCCCCAGCCATACCTGCCATAGTATCCTTGTCCTACCTACTCCAGACATGCCACATGAGCCGACTGACTCAGAGCCCCAACCGGAGTGTTATAAGAGATTTCCCCCCTTAGGAGGTCAATGAAGTATATCAAATCAAAATTCTGTTTGTGGGAATGGCTTTCTATAGCATACTGCCATTCTCAAGCCATGTGAAAGCATATTCAAACTAAAATATGTCAACCAGATAATTTTCACAGCATAAAATGTATGATCCAAGCAGTGCAGTTTTAAATACACTCTATCCACTGTTTCATTTTGTTAGCAAACCAACAGTGCTGTTTTTGTCTGCTTCACAGACTTTGTCCGTCATCAGTCCATTCCCATTCAGTCTATGTCAGCGGACATCTTCTCCTTTAAAGAGGACATCTATGTGGCGATGGCTGCACCCAATTCCAATAGCTGTGTGGTCATGGAATGGGACCACATTGAAATGAATTTCAGACGATTTGATAATATAACAGGTAATATAACACCCCAAGTCTTTTTTTAAAGTTAACTAAAGTTAACTCTCAAACTAATCAATTACAGTTTTGCTGCTACAGTTTGTGATGATTTATTGTCTTGTTTTACCATTGCTAACTACTAATTTCCTAACAGGGAAGTCTGTTGTTGGATGCAAGTCGGTCCTGATTGAGAACCATGTCTTGATAATTGTCACCCAGCTCTTTGGCGGCTCCCACATTTATAAGTTTGATGATCAACAGAACAAGTTCACAAAGTTTCAAACTATTGAGGTCTTCAACATCTCGAAGCCAAATGATATTGAGGTCTTCCAAATGGATGGTGAGTGGTACTTTGTGATTGTGGACAGCTCCAAGGCGGGCCTGTCTACATTGTACAAGTGGACCGACCGACCAGACCGCAACGAAACTGGTTTCTACTCCTATCAGTTCCTCCATGAATGGTTCCGCGATACAGATGCAGAGTTCATTGACATGGATGGGAAGTCCCACCTCATCTTGGCCAGTCGCTCCCAGCCACCCGTTATCTACCTGTGGAACAAGAGCACCCTGAAGTTCATGCTTCACGGTGAAATCCCTAATGTTGATGATGTGGTGGCAGTCAAAGCTTTTCGGGTGGAAGGCGAGCTGTATCTGGCCATGACTTGCTACATCGGTGACTCCAAAGTCCTCAAGTGGACCAACAAGCAGTTTACTGAGGTGCAAGCTCTGCCCTCCCGTGGAGCAATGATCCTCCAACCTTTCACCTTCACAGACAAGCACTATCTTGCCCTTGGCAGCGATTATTCTTTCACACAAATCTACATTTGGGACGTGGAAACCAAAAACTTTGCCAAGTTCAAGGACATTTATGTGCAGTCCCCACGGTCATTTACTGTGGTGACCACTGATAGGAGGAATTTCATCTTCTCCTCCAGCTTCAAGGGCAAATCAATGGTTTTTGAGCATATTATTGTAGATTTAAGCTTATAATGCCAAGCAAAACAATATTACATCTCATTGTAACTATTGATCACAATATCTGTTGGTCATTCAGATGAACAGATATTGTGTGGATTTGAGAAAGGAGTCTCAAATACTGTATATCTTCCTTGTATGCAATAAGATTTAACTTATTTAGTCTGAGACAATTATCTTTGTCTTGTAAGCGTCTGCAACTCCTATGCATTTCTAGCAGCTATGGTGGTATTAATGATAGACCAAGAGTAGTTATTTGAAACTGAAGGACAATAGCAATATAAACCAATGGCAATATTTGAAATGTAATCCGCATGACAATTATTGTATGGCATATTAGAGATTATCTAAAAAGATGTTGGCTTTTATTATGACATTCTCAAGCAAAATGTCGAACAAGTTATCCTAAACCCTTCCAAACCTCTATGGGTAAAGTCATTTTCTTAAGACAGCTGGAACGTTTTCTTTCTGACCAGCCAGCCAATTAGCATAACAATTTTGAAGCCATCTCATCTCTGATGATTTCTGATGCGCAGGACAGACGATTGCTGTACTCGCCAAAAATATGGTTGAATGATATGTACTGAATATTATTAGCTTAAGTAACTAATTAATTAGTAATGATGAACAGCAAGAACATTTTAGTGCCTGATTAATAGCAATTGTCCGCCTTTAAATCCAGGTTAAACACCTACCTGTTGACCCAGGCCCATTAGCTTTTAAACGGAGCTTTTTTTTTAGTCTGGATAGTCTGGATCTCACACCTACCCTGTTTTATGTTGTGTATTTTTTTACCATATTTGTTGTTATATTTGTTGTATTTGTATTGCTTTCTCCTTACTTTTGAATTTATCATGTTTTTACTGTTTTATTATAATGCTATTTATATGTACAGCACTTTGGTGCAACAACAGTTGTTTTAAATGTGCTTTAGAAATAAAACTTACTTACCTACTTACTTACTACTAAAACAAAATGTCATAAATAATTTACTCCTGATTCCTATGCAAGATGTATAATAGTAAGTATTGCTCTGAATTGCCATTACAATCATGAGGTATTATATGCTGCTACACAACTTGAAATGCCTTGTGGGAACACATTTACATTTTCTTAAACCATAAATGTGTGCTCTTTTGTTTATTTATCTTTTAATATTTTACAACTAATGTACAGATTTAAAATGATCATAGTCCATCCTCATTTCTCCGCTTTCAAAAACAATGGTTGGGTCATTTTAATGATGTATAGCAGAGTGTCATAACCTCATTGCCAATGAATGACTCTTTCCACTCTAATACACCAATATGATGATTAACAAGTGAGCTTTTACACATCTCCACATCTACAAAGTGAAGACAAAGTAGAATGAATATAAACTTATAAATATAATATTGTAGAATACGTTTGTTGAAATGCATTAAAGAACAACAATAACCATATGTAATGGTAGATACTTTGTTTGTTTTTCATTCTGTCCTCCATACTTTGCAGAAGCACCACAGACAGTGAAATGTGCCATATTGCAAAGATAAAGTGCCCCAGACAGCATGTTTTAAATGTATAGTGCTGTCAGCACCTGGCTTCTGATGCAGCATTTTCTTTCACTTGCAACAGAGGACAAGCCACATGCACAGGCAGGTTACATTTTAGAAAACGAGGATAGTGGAATTAAGAAATGTGATATCTATTTTTTGCTTATTACAGTTTGTTTTTTCATTTTTCATCTTTCCCATCAGAGAGGCTGCTATCGTCCAATACGACATGGATATTCCCTCTATACTGCCCTCTCTATGGGGTTCAATCACTTCAGGTTAGTCAGCAAGACACTGAGATTGGGCTTTATCATCCAGTTCTCCCACACATGCTATCTTTCAGTGATGGATAGAGATGAGAGATAAATACCTAGAAGAATCTGCAGCTTTCTTGATTAAGAATTTGGAGATTTTAGGGAAGGGAGCTTGTTTTTCCCCATTTATTTTAATTTTAATGTTTTGACCTTCTTGAGGTGTGTAGAGGTGTAACATGGTTGACACCACTGAAAATAGCCCCTTGATGTAAACCCGCTCCTAAAATGAAATACCCCTGCTTTGCCAACTATATTTAAGTCTGTCCTTTCCGCTGAAAACATGGACAAACAAGGTTTCCTGGTGGGCATGATGACCTATATGCTTGAATGTACAAGGACATTTGTTTTCAGGTCATTCTGCCAGACATTTGAGTTGTCATGCATGCAAGTCAGGTCAGAATATTTAGGACCAATGACATCCAGAGGAGCAGCTATTTTGTGATGTTTTGTTCAGGACCCTTGGTTATCCACATGTATACACAACATGTTTTGAGTAGGTTGGCTCTTTTGCACATATTTCTGCTGTGTTCTCCTCCCTTCACTTCTTCCTGTCTGGGAATCCTTAAATCAACTCCATAGAAACAGATATGTGGGGCTTTCCTGTGATGCCATCAATTTCACTGTATTTTTCCTCCATTTTATCATGTGCAATTGATGGGGATATCACTATAGTATTTACCTGTGCCATCTGGATGCATGTGCCTTCACCACATTTTAGGAATCACAATAAATCTGTATCATATTACTGCTAATGTTTCATGATATTTCATGCACAAACATAAAGGTTTTTCCCTGTCTGAGATAAATAAATTATAATGAAAATACCAGAATGTTGTAGCCTAATATTCCCTTTCAGTATATGCAATGTGGGATGACAGCACTTTGTAAATGGATATCTCCATTGAATTTAGTCTTGAGTCTAGGATTAGGCTTAATCCCTGTCCGGGAAACCAGCCCTAGATGTTTTTGTATTGTATGTCAGAGGTGGCTGGGATGGCATAAAGCTATCTAAACCCTGAAAGATTCCAAGGGTTTAAGAAAGAGCAGGGCTATTACAAAATGTTGGGGTACTGAGTACATTCACATGTTATATTACTTTGATATGAATGTATGAACAATATTAGAATATGAAACAAAATACTGCCCCAAAACTACCCAACACCCAGATGCTTTTTCACACCTAGATGCATTTTCACAGTATATTTAATACATGAACCAGATCTATTTAAAAACAAAACGGACACTCCACAAGTTAGGTTATAAATGTGCACCCTTAACATAAGGCCTAGTGTAAATTAGAATTATCATTAAAGCCATATCATAATTGTGAATTATGGCTTGTGACCTATTTCTTCATGGTGTTGTCCAACTACTGTCCATAAAATTAGAAAGATAAATGACATATGTAAATATTTCTGTAATATTATTAATGTTTTCATTGAGTGCACAAGGAAAAAAATTTCGACTATGTCACAAGAAACGAAAAATTTGCTTAATTATGCTCTCACGGTTTATTTTTCTTTTCAAAATGATCAGTTTCGAAGTTCCCAGTTTTACGAGGATCTCCAAATGCGTCGTGACGTTTCTCTGACGTGTCCCAGACGGAAATGAGGTACATCGCGTTCACGCTCATCTGTTTCGATGCAAAATGTCTCAGAAGTTGCCCACCAGCGATGGCAAAATCAATACGATGATGCTTATTTGAAAGTCACTTTGCATCGTCAACCAACGCCTTTTCAGGATAACAAAAGAAGATGAATTCCTCCAGGAGAAGCGAGAGCGACTGGCAGGGGCTCGTCAACGAGGTGAGAGACTAGAGCCGCAGAGTCGAGCGTGAAAACACAAGGCATCCGTACTTAGCTCTTTTGCTTTTTAATTGGAACCATCATGTTAATAGTACTTTCGCGTTAATTCAGACTCTTTAAATGGAGATTGTCGACTCCTTTTTGGACCCATGGTTCGTTCAAAGATATGGTCTAGATTACCAGAGTGAATGGGATTAATTCACTGGAGCATTGTGGATAAATGCAGGGTTAAATCAAGTAAGTCAAAGCCTGCAGGGAAGCTAATATAAAACCTCCTTGGGAAGGAGGTAGGGCATGTAGATAAGGAAGTAGATGTTTGTCCTTCAGAGCCCAGCACCAAAGCTGGTGCCATGTAAACACCATGTGTATACTTTTCATTGGTCTTCTCCAGAACACTGCCTATGTGCTATTACAGACAGTCTCTCAACAGGAATATGATATATTATATAAATACATTTACACTTCATGTCAAAGCTCATGCTCATCTTATTATTAGTGAAATAACTTTCTGGATTTATGGAATGGCATTGCCCTAATAACTGGGTATGATTTAATATTCAAATTATAATGCGGTTACCTCGCTTTGACAAAGCCTTTATTTTTTTATTTTTTACATCTGTGTTTGTTTGCATACAGTTCCTAGTTTGTAAGCGCAAGTTGGAGAGCAAGAAGGAGGCTCTTCTGATTCTGTCCAAAGAGCTGGACACCTGTCAGCAGGAGAGGGACCAGTACAAACTCATGGCCAACCAGCTTCGCGAGCGGCACCAAGGACTCAAGAAGAAGTACAGGGAACTCATTGTAAGCCATCTATGTACGCTGGATCGGTACAGTCCTGAACATACTTTATCATTATCCCTTTGGTATATTAAATATTGGACATATTATGTGTGATAATGATAATTTTCCTTTTTTTTGTTTGTTTTTCATAACATCTAGGATGGAGATCCCACTCTGCCTCCTGAGAAAAGGAATCAAGTAAGTGATTTTCAGTGGCTGACGTTCTTTGTGGATTAGTGTCCAGACACAAATACATTCTATGGCAATACTTCTTAAACCTGCACTAGGCAACTTCGCACGTCGGCAGCTTCAAATGGCAACGAGAGGTAACTGTTTGAACTTCAACACCCAGAAATCATGTAGCGTGAAGTCAGACTGCACACAGCACGCTCATGTTTACCAACCCACCCGGTCTGTGATGCTTTATACCAAAGGAAACCAAAGGGACGAGAGAGGCAAAAGATTTAACGTTAGTGAGTCCAGCTTTCTCTGGACGGAGCGCTGCTCACTGCTGTTTGGGAGACAGTTTGTATGTTCGCTCTGAAGTTTTGATTTATCACTTCCTGTGTGTGGAGAAGATCTCCTGCCCATGTCCATACCTGACACCAGAATTTCATTTGGGCAAATAGGGCAAAGCTACAGGGTCTCAATTATGGGGGATGGGACGCTCTTCTCGATTTGTGATTTAGGCTGAAAAGACAGGTGTGTTTTTACATACAAATCTTGCCTAGTACAGCTTTAAATGCCCTGTCCAAAACATGTCACTCCTTGATAATTTATCAGACAATTTAATTGAAATATGCTCTTCTCTTATTCAGGTGAATTTAGCCCAGCTATTGAGAGACTCCAGAGAAAAAGCTAACCGACTCTCTGAGGAGGTGAAGGAGCTGAAACAGCGATTGGTGGAAGCCCAGGGTGATAACAAGGTGCAAAGTCGCATTGTGTACCATACTCAAAGTGGCATCTATATCAAATCAGGCTATTTATCACCCTTTGTGTGTCTTTTCATTCTTGAATATCTCCATGATCAAGACCTGCCAATTATGTATAGATTGAAGCGATTCAAGTGAATGGCCCTCAACTGAATTTGAACTCGCTGAATAAAATCAAGCAGGAGTGCATGTTGTGTCTACTGTGCAGAAAATAATAGAAAATTGAACTGACTGCTGCTGGGTCTCTCATCCCACAGCTGCTACGAATGACCATCACTAGACAGAGGCTGGGGGATGAGGAGGTTGGCGCTCGACACTTCCCTGCCCACGAGCGAGAGGACCTGGTCCAGCAGCTGGAGAGGGCGAGGGAACAGGTGAGAAATGGGACTCGTTACCCACCGTTTAGGTTTCTGTCTGGTCTTTACTTACGCTGGTTCAGGCTAGTTAGGAGATATTCAGTTAATGGACTCTCTGTCACATGGAATCAGTTGACGGCATCGTCACCATTTAACAACATCCTGTTAACTAAAGATCAGATTAGGAACACAGTAATTGTTTGCTTGTGACTAGATATACAAGATTTGACATTGTGTTTCTTACATTATTAACACTCACGATCTACTGCATACAGTTTTGTACCACTTTTAAATTGAAAGATTTTTATTATTGCCTTGCATTTGGCTGAGTGGGTGTTATAAGCTACTCTATGGGCTTTAATTGAGCCATCAGTGCAATTCCTCCCCTTATTACAGCTGATTGTTAATATATTTGTTTCTTATATCTTTGTTCCTTTTATTTTACAGAACTTTATAACTTTATTAAGAAAAGGACCACCTAAATATAGTTGCTGTTCTTATTCTTAGACAGGAGTCAGTGTTGTTCATCATGTTCTTTATATATATTACATTATATATATATATATTATATATACACACCATTATTTAGATTTCAGTAGCCATTTCATGCTGATTCTTCAACACTTTTGGCTTCCGTCTCTCTCACAGGCACAATGGCACAACCTCATAAAAAAGTGAAACTACATTTTCATTAAAGGATGGTGACTTTTGGGGTTTTTCAGTGTGTTTGTCATATGGTAGTAATGAGTCAGCACAAAATATCATCATAATGGAAAAATATGTCAAATATTGCTAGAGATATTAACTTCTCTCAAGGCAAGAATTATATATATATATAGGACCCATACAATATGTCAAAACTGCTGGTAATTTACTTAACGCATAACAAAATATGGAGAAATACAAAATGTTATACCTGTAAACAAGAAAAACAATCTGAACGACTGGCATTAGTTTAGATAGATTCAATCTCCATTTACTTACACAATGTGTTCTCTGTTGCTGTAGACTGAGCGGCTGGAGCACAGTGTGAAGTCGCTAACTGACGAACTGCAGGACGTAAGGGCCGAGCGTAATGTGTTTCAGGAGAAAGCACATCGTCTCAACGTGGAAATGAGCCATATCTTGGGGAATGATGTGATACGGATTTTAGACATAGATGCACTCTGCATGGAGAACAGGTTTGTTGCTCTTTTTCTTGCTAGATTAGTGGTGCAGATGAGCCTCACAAGAATATTTTCCACAGTTAAAGGCACAATCTGTAATTGTAGCATGGCGCCCCCTGTCGAAACACCGTTGACCCACTACTAGTTTTTGTTTTTTGTTTCATTAGATCAACATTGTTTTCAGTCTCAATTAAGAGTGTGATTGGTTTTTGATACAAGGACAGAGTGTGAGGCATCTACACTAGAGTTATGAAATTTGGTTATGACAAGTAAAACCTGTATTTAGAGTTACGAGTTATGAAATTTGGTTATGACAAGTAAAACCTGTATTTAGAGTTACGAGTTATGAAATTTGGTTATGACAATAAGCTAAAAGCTTTTTCATGTAAGCAGTGTAAATATACTTGAAGTTTATGAGGCTAATCGACTTCTGGATTGTGGCAATTGACCAAATATTTCTTCCAGGTATTTACATGAGCGCTTCGGTCAACTTCAAGAGGAGGTCAACATGCTCAAAACAAATCTTCTGAAGTACAAGGTACTTCAAGCTATGCTTCAAATTTGTATTTTTTTTTATGTATTAATTTCCCTCGATGTAATGATGATAGAGCCACTAAACTATTTACAAATATTAAGGAATGTGCATCTTCTTTTTTTTTCTCAAAGTTTTTTTTTGCTCATTACTAATATGTTCCACTGATTTCAGAGTGCCCTGGAGAGCAGGAAGAACTCTAAAATCTGTGGGAAACCCAACAGTAGTGCACTCACTGGGGTACTCTCTGCCAAACAAGGTCAGAAGGATTATATTTTTAAAAACCTCCACACTTCAGTATGTACAATATCTCAAAATTGCATGTAAACGTTTGCACATGCGCTGAACAAAGGGAACATGTGAGTCTGTAAACCCTTCATATAAGTGTTGCTTACCCAAGAGAAGTGAACACCCTTTATAGTATATTAAAATGATCTCATCGGGCATGTCAGAGGCGGAGTCTTATGGCATACGATGTCTGGTGCTTTCTTAAACCCTGACTAATTATGTGTGTGCAGTGCAAGAACTGTTACTCTCTGAAGAAAATGGCTGCAGTTTGCCAGCGACTCCCCAGTCCATCTCAGACCTCAAGTCCCTTGCCACAGCCCTGCTAGAAACTATCCATGAGAAGAACATGGTCATTCAGCACCAACGCCAAACCAACAAGTACTGGATCTAGTATTTCCCAGCCTCTCTGAATAGATTCCTTACCCTAATTTGTATTTTGATTGGAATGTGGCACAGATAAATAACATGGTTGCTAGACAGAACTGCTGAATCACTCCGCTTCCTGTGCGTCTTTGCAAAACCTCTGTCTTTTGTGATTAGGATTCTAGGAAATCGAGTAGCAGAGCTGGAGAAGAAGCTAAAGACACTAGAGGTGGCTGGATTATGGAGCCTGCCAGGTAGACATAAGTATCTTAATGTACAGGGACAATTGTCTAGTATTGTAGCATGTATTCCACATACTGTTTACAGAAATTTGCATTTCTTATCTTTTCCTCTCCTTCCCTTTTGTTTCTTGCTTCCTGGAGGCCTGACTTATAATGTGTCTTTGGGATTATATGGAAGTATGTTTCTATTGTAATTATGTCAACTACTTTTCTAACCTCTGAATTTCATTTTCTCATATCTGCTTAAATTTCATATACTCAGTTCTATCCATTCCAACAGTTTATTGTAATTGATTGTACTGCTTTCGGTAAGGGGCTTACTATTAATAACATTATTCCATAATAGGAGGAAGAGACGCTATCATCCTGAATGCTCAGCACACTGTGTTTCAAGGTCCTCAAGGCCAGGAAGGTGAATGAGCGAATCAAGCGTCCTCTAGTATTCTTCATCAGTATCTGCCATCTATGCTACTCGGTGTCTTTTATACTTATATTTCTTAATTCATTTAAGTGTTCTATTCTTACAGGCAGTGATGGGTCCGAAAACATATCTGTCAATCAGCCGAACTCCCCGGAAACGCCGAACCAAGTGGGCCAATCAACAGCTGTGTCAGGTGGTCAAGAAGAGTTTCACAAGGAGCCGTCCTCACCATCCTGTGTGGAGACATCTCAGCAAAATCCCCCAAGCAGGTCTGCTGAGGGAGCGCCAGGCAGCCCGCAAGCAGAAACGCCAAACAGTGACAAGTGTCAGAGGAATAACCAATCACGGGTCACAATGGAGCTAATGGCTTTAACGGGTCACCAGTCAAAAGAAAGGGGATGTTTGAGGGCTTCCCCGCCCAAAATGACAGATGGGAAAGCACCCAATCTGTCGGACTCCTGCCACCTTCAGCGACCTTCAGAGAACGCCAACCCTAACGGAGGGGAGGATGAGTCCGATGAATGCGCTCAGGAAGTGGGGACTGTTGAGACTGAGTGTATCCTAATGGGGGGAAATATCAATATTGCATTATCCACCTCTGCCTCTACTGCCATAGAAACGTCTGCTAAAGAGCAAGAGGCGGTCCAGTCAAACCAGGAGACCGAGTTTTCAGACGTGACAGAGGTGTGTGTTAGTCAGGAAGTCTGAAGTCCTCTAGTAGTTGCAGAGCATCGGGAGAAAAGCACATTGTTAAGAATGACTTGTGATGATGATGATGATGATGAAAGATAAATATGATATAATGTAATGCTCCTTTGAAAGATATTTAATTTGCATTTCCAGTTTCTTACGGATAATGAAAAACTTCTGTAGTGTGGCACTATTGACTGACATGCTGCGGGTTATCATGTTGTACTGCAATGACATCACTAAATGACGATATGAGGTGATTGCCCACAGCTTCAAATGATTATTGCTTTTTATAACCAACATCTGTTACTTTAATTTGAAAGATACCTGAAAACAATATTTGCAAACACATCAAAACTATTCTTAGGATGCTACATGAAGGATTTTCTCATTAATATACCACAGAAATTACTTAGGATGACTCATGACAGACCTAAAAGAGTTGACAGTCATTTTTATAAACAGTAGCTTTAATGATCTGACTTGTGCTTTCACTTTGTCCAGTTTTGCAGTTCTTTGGCATGGTTTCTCATGTAATCCCTTCTTGGAAACTGCTAAATTATGCATCAAAGGTGTAGAGAGGGGAAATGGTGAAATATGCTGATAAAAAGCAGCTAACAAGGGCTGTGGAATGCACTGATGGTTATCACAGTACATTTGATATGACGATGCTTTTGATTTTCCTGCCTTTGATCATAAAATGTCATCAATTTGATCATGTAACACGTTGACATTCTCCGAATCCTGGCTCTCAATTGGCCAACAGCCAGTAGACTCTGAATTTGAACTCACTGATTGGGAAGAATGTCATTTGCATCTTGTTTATGCTGTTAAAAGAAGAGAGGAACTCTGTATTACACACTGATAAGTTTTGTTTCACAGGGAAAATTACAAGAAGAGGGACAAAGTGCAATTATGAACATGAGATCATTTAGCTCTGACTACATCAGTTGACCATCAACAGAAAGTGATTTTTGGTGATGTTGTATTTATTATAGGCTATCATAATACCCAAATTGCTACGATATAAGATTAGAAATAAAGTATGCTAGCTAGACAGTTTCAGTCCTCTGTGCTTTCCCTTTCTACCTCCCATCCCCCTGGATTGTAATAAGCCTATCTAATTGATCACTAGCAAAAAACTACATATGTGTTAGTGTTGTGAGTAATGTTTACACACGTCAAGCAAATTAAACAAAATGCAAACCTTACCAACCAGTTCCACTGCTTATTGTTGCTCTAATGGAACATGTGATACTGAGAGAAGTGGTTTAGCCCCCTAGTTATTTACATTTGTTACCAAATTCTGACTAGAAGCTACAGCCAATTGCTCAAAAACTAAACCACTTTAAAACTGTTTGGCTGTCCTTGCATCAGTCTCTGGTAGGCTTTTTAAAATCCAGAACCCACAATATTAAGAAAGCTATATAAAATGCTGCATGACAATATACTATTTTAAAGAAGATATCGGAATAGGTTTAGAATTCAATAAATGTACAAAGAGAATTTTATTTATTTTTCCACTCCATGCTTTTATTTCATCGAAGTCTTTTAACATGTTTAAACAGATATAATTTGGCAGTTGACAGTGAACTAACAGATATTCACTCCACACACCTTTGTCGAGAATATATTTACTGAATGTCTCATTCTGTAGCAAGATGAGGCCACAGCGTCTAGATTACCAGCACAGCTGTCTTGATCCTATATGTGCGATTACATAGAACATTAGCCATCTGTGTATAAGTGTTGAATGTGCACAAAATGTATTTTTTTCTGCAAAATAAATTACTTTTCAAGGACTGGCTTGTTGTGATTGTTACAATTCTGTGTTGTAAGCATTGCAATAAGATCCAAAGTGAGATAGACCCTGTCCATCATTTGAAAGGATTTGATATATTCTGAAAGGGATTGCTGGCATGAAGGTAAAGCTCATAGTAACAGTTCTGTTCATAGTTATCTGTATTTTAAATACTGAGTACTAATATTAGCATTTTGACAAATTGTATTCTTAGTGTTTTGGAGCAAAGCCTTTAATTTAGAGTTGACCCGGCTACTGGCAAGCTACTACTATCAAACCAACACTTATGGCATTCTATGTTATTTATGTTAGAATACAATGGATACAAAGGTCCAATCTATACGTTGACCTATGTGCCACTAATGCTTGATTTCTCTGTGAAGGAAACACCTTGTGACTTGATCAAAATCTGTTTTGAAGCCTTAATACAGCTGTGTCAGATTCTCCTCTGCTGTCCATTATAGTACATATTCCAGAGCTTGGGGGAAGAAATCCCAATGACACAACAGCCGAGCCTCCGGCCTGCATTTCCATGGAGCAGGCTCCCAGCATCACCGCCTCGTCCTAAGTCATCCATCTTTTCGTGGACAACCACTGCTCTTCCCATCACAGACAGCGCCCCAAACAGAGTGGCCTCAGATTCGATCACCTTAATGATTCTCCCTTGATGGGCCACAAAGTTGCCAAAGTCCCCCGGGTGGTTGGGGTGAGGAACACTGTGTGGATTGTAGTGGCCACCGGTGGATTCACATCCCTGGCTGATGTCTCCATACTGGTGGATGTGCACTGCTCTGGGCTCTGCGTTGCTGCCTCTGGGGAAGCCACTGAGGCGGAGGAGGACTCTGAGGGTTCCCTGAGGATATTCCTGCTTAAAAAGCACATGCCCGTACACTTTAGGCAGACCATCAGGCAGTGTAGTGCTGGGTCTCAGTCTGCAAGCTGCATACAGAGTGCTATTGTACTCTGAGACCTCTGGAGGAGCCACGGCGTCACTCTGAGCTGACACACATTCTTGACAGATTACCAGGAGAACCAAGAGTGCTGGACAGAACAAAACTGTACGCAACATATTCACTGACCTGAAAGAAATTAAAATCATCAGGACATCATCACCCAATTGTTATTGTCTGTCTGTCTGTCTGTCTATCATTGGTTGTTTCAGGAACACATTAAAATTAGGCTACTGTACACTATATCACCTCACAATTGACATGATTTGCCTATTATTTGTCGACGATTATAAAACCAACAAATTCAATGTCGCAGTCTTTTGCTCTGCAGAGAAAGTTAAGGCCTATTAGATATAATGCATACCGCTGCATGAAGGTTAAGTCCACTCACCTGTATGAACACATGTTAAAGAGACTGACCGCAACAAAACCAGAACTCTATAGATTTAACGTTCACCCTTAATCATTTAGTGTTGGTAGTCTGGCGAGTGAGGGTCATTTAAAGTGTTATATAAGCGTGTCAGGAGGCGTATCTTAGGGTGGAGCAGAAATCTTCACCCGACACCCATGGTGTAGGAAGTTTATAAAAGGGTTTGGGGCGTTTGTCGACTTTTCTGGAACTTGTTTCCTGCATTAGGCTAGCTGTCTTCCTCAGGTAGGCTACTGTGGCGCTGCTATCAGTGTCGGGATCATTACTACTCAAAAAAGTAATAGATTGCTAATTACTCGTTACTCATGTCATGTTATCACGTTACTAATTAACTCCCTGAGAGCAGGAATTCATTACACGACTCTTTGTGTTACTTTTACCCCCAAACATTATTCATCTTTAATCTGATATTTAGAATGTGGTGATAACAAAAGTACCGTTTTGATTGGTTACTGTAACTTTATTACTGCAATCGAACTAGGAATTCGTTACACTTACTGAGTAGGTTACCACCCAACACTGCCTAGTACTGTAACACTGCCCGGTACTACTCTGAGTGTAAATAGAGTAGTGTAAATAGAGTAGGCCCTAGTGTAAATTCCATATGAAAATAGGTAAATAAGAGAAAGAAAGAGCGTTTTTGTTCATGTGTTTTCTACTCACCCCCTCTGAGAGTAAAATCATGTATAGCCTAGCCTAACCTTGGATCTTCTTGATTTTTGTCGTTTGTGTGATGTTGTCATCCGTTTAGCCCAGATGTTGGGAATTACTGGAAATTGTGAATGAACAATTGATATACTTGGGTTTGATACTTTGTTTAAGCTGTCAGTTTCACAGACAAAACAGGTGGCGGGCTTGAAACTAGCACTGACCTAGCTTTCACACTACAGGTCAGTGGGTGGCGGTAATGCATCCCTTTAAGTTTAAGAAGAAGAAGGAGAAGGAGGACGACGACGACGACGACACATGACCAGTGGAGGGCAGTAATACGCCTCGATGCGTCTACACTGCCGCAAATCCTAGAAGAAGAAGAAGACAGCATAGACCGAGTGTCTGGATGCTGCTTGGCAGAATTATACGGTTTGATTAACGGTTACATATTGTTCCGAGATATGTCGAAAAGACATCGTCTAGATTTGGGTGATGACTATTCCTCGAGCAAGAAGAGGTCTGATGGGTGAGACATGCTCCATAGTTAACAGGACTGCGTTAGCTATGCAGGTACTAGCTAGCGAAGGCTAGCTAATGTGGCTAATATTAGCTACCAAGACAGTATTCTTTAGTAGTTAGGGACTTAGTTAGCCCGGGTCCTAATGTTAACCCAAACCAGAAGGTCACTGTAGCTTGAGTGGTCTGCCGACCGGTGTATTAAGCCTGTTGTGTCTAGCTAGTGTTAGTAAGTTCATGCACTAAAGCAAGCTAACGGAAGACTGCTAGCGAACAAGCGAAGCATCAGCAGCCGTAGTGTAGTGTGAATGGTAATCACAGGATTCAGGCACGTGTGAGTGGAGCTAGCGAATGGCTAACAACGTTAGCTAGCTAGTTGACTTAGCTGGTGAATGGCTAACGTTAGCTGCAAAGCAAACGACGGTGACTTGGGTCTTGATTGTTTGCTACCTACGACGTCTAAGTTATCGAGCTAAAAGCTTGTAACAAAGGATCTTCCAACCAGTTCGCTAGCATGTCCTCTAACCTTAACTGCTACTGGGGCTCTTTTTAACCAGTTACGCTAACGTTACCTGCGAGTATTATGTAACTTTATAAAGCTATTTTTACCCAATGTTACCATTACACTTTGTTCAGCCTTACAAATCCTCATCCTTTGCGCTTTAAAGTGTCACAGAAGGTTACCAAGTGGCTAAGTAATGTTTTTTTACAGCCCAAACTCTAAACATGGTGCTCTCTTGACTTTGACAGGAGAGACAGGGACCGTGACAGAGACCGTGAGGATCGCTCCAGGGACCGGGACCGGGATAGGGATAGGGACCGAGACCGGGACAGAGACCTGAAGGCGCCTATTGTCCCACTCAACAGCATGGTAGTGATGGGAGGCATGCCACCCCTCAAGCAGATGGCCGTGCACCAGCAAATCAACCCATTCACCAACTTGCCACACACCCCACGCTACTATGAGATCCTTAAGAAGAGGTTACAGCTTCCAGTGTTTGAGTACAAGGAAAACTTCACTGATATCATCACACGTCATCAGAGCTTTGTGCTTGTTGGAGAGACAGGCTCTGGAAAGACAACACAGGTTTGAAGCACAATAAACTCACATAGTCTCTTCATTGCTAGACTTAGACAATGCAAAAAGCTTGTAAAGTACCGTAATATTCCGCATGAAGACATATCATCGCTGTGCAGTGAAAACCTCGCTTCTCCAAAATGTTAACTTTTAAGGAATATGAAAAAAAAAGAAAATTGTTTTCTGCTCGAACACTGCATTTTTGAGTTTATCCAGTGGGTTTTGAAAGGGTTTCATAAGACCAAGGGTGGTCGAATTTTCTCAACCCACAGAGGACCATGGAAACCTTCAAGTGAAGTTAAAACTCAAAAATCACCAAGATTGGAGTTACGAGCTTTTCACATGACAACAGCGATATGCTCCTCTCCTCTTGAGTTTTGATTTAATCTGAAACCATCATAACCTTCCCTTCAATCTCTAGATCCCACAGTGGTGTGTGGACATGGTGAAAGGTTTGCCTGGTCCTAAGCGGGCTGTGGCCTGTACTCAGCCCAGGAGAGTGGCAGCCATGAGCGTGGCTCAAAGGGTGGCAGATGAAATGGATGTCATGCTTGGACAGGAAGTTGGCTACTCCATCCGATTTGAGGACTGTAGCTCTGCCAAGACTATATTGAAGTAAGTGGTGCCGCGTGTGATTTAGGTCTGCTAATGTACAATAACTGCCATTTATAGGCATGCAGCAGTCAGTCTCCTATTTGCTTTAATCCAGAACTTCTCAATCTATCAAATCATGTCTTTTCTTCCTGCAGGTACATGACAGATGGTATGTTGCTTAGAGAGGCTATGAATGACCCGTTGCTGGAGCGATACGGCGTGATCATTCTGGACGAGGCCCATGAGCGAACTCTGGCCACAGACATCCTGATGGGAGTCCTTAAGGAGGTGGTGCGTCAGAGATCAGATCTGAAGGTATTTGGTTAATTTTGAATAACACTGATGATTATTTATTTGCCTTCATCTCAGAATGTGTTTTTGTTATTCTTAGCCTGAACCGCTTAGATGTGGAGGTGCACCGATGCCAGTTGTTCAGAGCAGATACAAGTACTAAGTACTTTACTAATTAGATTGGTCGATACGAAAACGGATCCATGTGCTACTCAATAATTGGCATATCATAAAATATTAATTATAAAGCAATTACAAGAACAAGTGCATCAGTTTAATTAATTTATTAATTTGATCAGACTGACCGTTGTATAACAATTCTTGTTCAAATGAAAAAACGAACGATAATGATAACTGCTAATGATAAAATAGAAAATAGGCTACATAGCATAGATGAGGATATAGTTTCTCTTTTTAAATTCTACTAGCAGAATACCCGTGTAGTGCATCTACGCAGCTGTACATTAATGATCACATCACACAACACACATTAGTGTACATGGACTGTAAACTCACTCAGCTTAAAACACATAATCCAAGTAATTTATTTGCGTAGAGTAGCCTACTTGGCCGTTCGGACCGGGACGATTTTGTCGCGAAGCGTTCATCCGATCGACGTAAAACTCGACACTGCACTCGAACCTGCAGTCAAAACTACACCTGGCAAGTTTCAAGTCGATCGGATGAACGGTTGTCGAGAAATCCTCTGAATGTGTTTAATAGCTTGTTTCACGTTCAGCCCATTCAACCCCTCTCTCTTGCAATGTCCGTGGTTTGGAATGATGAGGACCATATTGACTCAACCCCTAATCACGTGATCTCTCGACTCCGCTCACATGCTCCACTTAGTAAGGACAGGCAGCCTCCTGTTATTTCCTGAATCCTTTT
>OMLI01002453.1:236-18581 GCA_900302605.1 Rondeletia loricata
CACACACACACACACACACACACACACACACACACTCACACACACACACACACACACACACACACACACACACACACACACACACACACACACACACACGCCATAAGCCCCCGGATGGTTTCCATTAATAAAACACACACTCATTCCATAGAAGAAAACAGCCACAGCCCGTTTTGGCACCATGTTTTTGGACGCAGCTTCAAGGGTTCAAGTATCCCTTCAACACACTGAAAAATACAGTATAAAAACACACACATGGTACTCACATATGCACATACACACAGTTTCTCACAGATCAGAGAGGAATGACAACATTAAAGCTTAGCCATGTTCCGGTGGTTTTAGGCTTGGATCTGCATTTCTGCTGCTTGCTTTGGAAACAGACGTGATCTGTGTGACTCACCCAAGTCACTTCTTGTGAGTAAGAGCTGCCGGTTGACGCCATTTCTAGGCAAACGCATATTCCCGTAGAATGCTCACACACACACACACACACAAACGTACAGCAATACAGATTCACACCCAGATGTGCATGCAGTGCACACACATAAGCACAAATGCACATAAAAGTACACCTTTGCATGGCCACTCACACCCATGTGGGAAAGTGAACATTCATCACAGTTTGGAAGGGTCTTGGCAAGCGTAGAGTTGTTTTGATACACGAGGAACAAAACTTCACTCCTAATGCAAATCACCCACATCAGGCATCTGTCTCTGGCAGACACACATCAACAACCAGATAAAGACACACCTACACAGGAATGGGAGGACGCACACACACACACACACTCACTCCTTCAAATGCTGCCATGCCCCCCCCAAGTTCCAGTCCTGAAGCATATCAATTATTTGTCCACCTGGTGAGTTATCAGTGATGATGGTTGAATATTAGCCTGAATATGCAAATACTGTTCTTTATCAGGGGCGTTAGTTAACTCCCATAATCATCAACCACTAAATTAGCGCCAATATTGACTGTCTCCATGGGCCGGGCCTGACCCATTTATATGTCCTGTAGAAATCAATATACTGGATTCCACTACAACTCAATCAGGGTTGTCCAGATCTTACCCATTATTCAACACTCAATTTCTCCCCAAATAGATTTTCTGTTATGATGTTAACTCTGCTTGCTTCTTCTTGCCAACAAGAGATGAATAGTGCTTTAATTACCTTTGTAAGAGCCCTACTTGGTGGTTACTGGTCTAACTGCCACCCATGGTCAATAGTCTCCTTTTTGATGAATTAGGTGAAAGTTGACCATATTACTGATACCAAGTCAAATAATAGGTAATAATTTCCTAAAAGGATTTAGGGTGAATTGAGAGGTAGTGGCAATGCGACAGTAGAGCTGTACTTTTATTTCTAGATTTATTTGGGGTAAGTTGTTAGGGAATGTCCCATAAGATGGACTTTGGTTTGTTGTACCTAACCAGACAATAGACTACATCAAAGGCTTGGAATATAGGGGTAGGGATAGAGGGAGTATGTGTGTGTGTGTGTGTGTTAATGGCTTTGTTTTACTGCCTTCAGCACCTGTCGACACTTTGAGCCATGAACGGCAAATAAAACTCAGGATGTTTTTCCATCTATTTACATAAACTAAGAAGTCCATGTCTCTTAATTTGACCGAAGAGCACGCATTCAATGAGACCTCCAGAGAAATACAGTTAAGTACACAACTGATCTCCATCATTTATTACGCCATGACACCAATTTCAAATATACATAATATGGGTACCATCCTCAATTCAGTGTATGATACAGTTATTTACCGTTTCTCTTACAGCATATCCAAAAACAAAAATGAAATTAACGGAAAAAAAATCCCCCCAAAACCAGATTACCCACTTTAGAAAAACAAACTAAAACAAACGGCAACAAACACACAAAAAAAACCCAGTACAATTATCAGAGACACTGCAACACAGAGAGCCAAAACACAACGGATAGGGAGGGAATCATGACCAGTGTTCTCTTCAGCTTCACATTGCCAAAACAGATGAACAAAAAATGCATTAACGGTAGTGATGTTCCTTTTTTAAATTTCATTAAGACTCTGAATTTAAAACAAAAACAAAATACTATATTATAAAGAACAAAATAATAAACTGAAGTGCAAATTTCTTTGGAGGCTGGAATAAAGTATGCTTTTTTTTTTTTCTTCATTAAGACATAAATAAGTTATAAAATAGAAGCTATCAAAACAAAAAACAGAGACAGACTTTGACGAAATAAAGGCAAGACGATATATATATATATATTTTCAACTTCAAGTAGGCGATACTTTCTGAGCCGTACAGACATACTGTATCGGGGCATTCTCGACAGACTGCCCACCATTTTGGGGTCCGAACGTTCCACACAATTTCATTCTAACATGGAACCTCACTCTACCAATGGAAATGAACGCAATTTTCGTAGAACCTTTGGCTCCAAAATAGTGCCCATTTAAAATTCTAAATGAAATCCAGTAGGCCGAACCGAGAGTTTTGTTTCCTAGAGACGAGTGAAGCTCTGCTGGAAATTAAATTCAAGTTCAGAAACAGGGCTTTCGTAAATGTCTAGGAAACAAGTCCCTTGTTATCACTGTGGGTGAATCTCAATACTGTTCCGTTTCTCCCTCTCTCTCTCCCCTCTTGCACTTGAAATGACAATGCTAACAACACTGACGCATAAAAGCAAATCCTTACTCCTTGACAATGCTTTCATCATGATTAAGAATTAAGGAGAGGAAACGAGCAGAGAAAACCCCAGCCTTCACTGTGAAAAATACCGTGGTCCAACGTATAAATCACAACTAATCCAGCTGCACCGGATATTTTAAGTCAAGTCACGTTACAACTTTCAGCGAACCTTCATTCCTTGAACACAAATACCCAATGCGCCTGGTTTTCTTGCGATTTTAAGTCGAAACGATGCATTTATCTAGAATTTGTTTTCCAGCGAGATGAGATGCTCCCCTAAGACATGTGGCCCCGGGACGGTCCCAAAGAGAGCAGAGGCTCATGGGATGGGTGCGGCGGGCGGTCGAATCTTATGATCACTTCTTTCTCTGGAAGACGTTGGCCAGCATGGCGCCGGAGGTGGTCAGCTGACCCATCTTACTCAGGAACTTGGTCTTGGCGTCCTCACCCACCAAGCTGGACGCGATGGACACGGAGCTGTAGGAGATAACGGAAGAGCAGGGCATACAAGCTTTGGTTTAGAGAAGTTGTCCGTGATTCTACAATCATCACGCAACAAGATTTAGAGCTTCTTTGCTAACGTGCATGGACTGGAAGACAGACACGAACAAAAAAAGAAAAATAATAATACCAACAACCCTACACTAACCGTCTATGAGCATCTGGCGTTTGCCTTTTTTGTCAGCCTTTATGCCGGTAAGTCGCTCTACTTCAGAAGGGAAATGCTGTTTGCCAATATAGCCCCTCCTGATTTTTACAGTTCAACGGTTGGTTCAGTTCCTCTTTTTAGTTATCTGGGATTCAGACTCCAGAGCAGACACAGCACTCTGCCAAACTACTGTCCAGAGCTGCATTGCTCAACAGGAGGACAAACAACATATCCCAACACTAACTCAACTCTAAAGTGAGTGAATTTAGGGAGTCCAGGCATTGGCCCTGTGGGACTTGTTGACTGGCCAACCTCCATAGATTCTGGCCAAATTCTGGCCAGTGAGAATATCTGGTTAATTCATTTCCAAAATGCTTTATATCCATTCAGAAGATTATATATAGAGGATCCAGTCTGTAAAAGTGTTACCAGTTTGTCAACCAAGGACTTGAGTTACATACCAAACTTTTTTTATTTTGTGCTATCAACTGTTTTGAGGTGTTATTTGATTCATTTTGGAAAGAAGCGGTGCAATTTTACATACGATTCTGATGACTGATGAATTGTGCTTAGGCATTAAGCAGGGCTTGAAATATAATACATTGGAGCTTTAAGATAAGACCTATACGATAAATAACTACTCTCACTACGACTGATAAATACCGGAGGCATTTACCTACAAAGAATTATACCAATACTGTTACGCCAAATCAACAAGGGTTCAAAGGATACCAATGCCTCCTGATAAAAAGTTCAAGAAGCTGGTGTTGGCAGGAAACAAATACAATGTCGGTCAGAAAGCAGTGGGGTCTGGCTAATATTTAATTCCAGGAGGTAAAAACGGAATAAATTGAGGCTTAAAAAAAGTTGCACACCCTTCAAAATCACAACTTTTTAAAGACAAGGCTGTGAAAATAAAGATCCAAGTTATCAATCATAGAAGAAAGACAGACCAAAATGAAAGAGGCACAAAATAACTTGGCACGAGAAAAGCGATTCTAACCTCAGAGTTTAACTGTAGTTCTTGAGGAACACACACAAAACTGTGTTCATGCACACACACACACACACACGCACACACACACGCAGAGACACACACACTTCTCTTTTTAATGATCCAGAAACACATGTTCACAAGATGGGGAAACATCTTTTAAAACACACCCACAATATGCCTTGTGTCCCAACTCTCTTATTAACGTCACCAAAACCATCTCTCTCCTTATTTTCCTCCTCTCTCTCTCTCTCTCCCTCCCTCTGAAGATGCCCACATAATGGGTGTGGTTCCAACACTCTTAAATGGTTCCTCTCTTCCCTAACAGGCCCCTCGTCTTTCCCAAGAGAATAAACCCACACTATGGGCCCAGTCCCAACACTGTTTAGCGACCTCCTCTCCTCTCTCCCTCCGCTCTCTACAGTATTCTTGTCTTCTGCTCTCTATCTGTCCCCTCACTCTCTTCTCTCTTTCACCTCCAACTTCTCTTCACCTCTTGCTTCTAACGCAATATAAACCAATATTTCTTTTTTATTATTATTATTTCATTTAATTGGAAGTAATGGTCAAAGTGTGACTGTGTGTGTGTGTGTTCTCACCCTTGTGCATCTCCAATTGCTCTGTTTTCCACCTTGATCTCACACTCCTTGATCATAGAACTCAGAATGACCTGTGGAAAATATGAAAGAGACAGGTTTGGTTGATATGTTACCTTTGGAAAAGGTCTTTGTCTTAAAAACCAATGTGAAATAGAACATGTAGACATACATTAGTGAGTGTTTTTCATCTTTTGGGGATTAATTTGGGGATTTAATAGTGTCGCATTCATGTGAACATCAGTGTACTTTTTCCCCAAGTTGTGAAAGCTGGCACCCAATTTTTCTGCGTTCATGTGGTTTTTGGTCGGAAATGAAAACAAACATGGAGGTGATGAAGCATTGGATGTATGTCTGGCTGCTCGTTTCCTTTCAAAACACATCTACACACAAGGTAATTTCTCACATTTTAAGTAAGCAGTTATCTAGGCAACAGACAGAGCGATGTTGTCTACTGGGTTGGTGCCCAAAAAGGTGGCGCAGGCTTATTTCTGGTGTGTCCCAACCCAACAGGACAAGAGAGTAGTTTTCATGTTTTAATGAGTGTGAGTCCCAAGGTGAGACTGCATCTACTTAAGTTTGGAATTGAATCCCTGCCTGAGAAAACGGTATGTAGACTTTACAGAGTGAGTGGATGTGTAGAGAGGAAAAGGAAATAAGGAGTCAGCTGATTTTTTGTCGCCATGGGAAAAAAGCTCACATGAATGGACACACAAATAGATACAGTAGAGGTGTGTGTGTGTGTGTGTGTGTGTGTGTGTATGAGTATGTGTGACAAAAAGAGAGATAGTCAGACTGTCTGTCTTTACCATTATTGTGTGAGCATGTGTATGAGATCCCCTTTGAGTGAGAGATAGAATGAGAGAGAGACTGTCTGCCATTAGTGTGTGAGTATGGAGATAAGATACTGTGTGTGTGTGTGTGTGAGAGAGAGGCTGAGAGAGCTAGACTCAGACTGTCTGTCAATACCATCAGTGTCTGAATATGTGTATGAAATCCTCTGTGTGTGTGTGTGTGTCTCCCGACCTCATGCTCAGGGGAGAGCTGCTCCATGTCTACCCGGAGACACCTGAGGCCAGGCAGGAAGTGGTTGACCATCAGCTCCTCAGAAATGACTGCACACAGGAAGTTAAGGAATGGAACAACAAGGAAAACCTAGCACAGACTTTAAAATGCCATTTGGTGGCACGCATCTTACAGCACCATGAATGAATACATTACTAATATGAGTGACTGAAGTGGGAATCTAGTCCCTAACGTTTGCTGTCTGGGCCCCATGCAGGTTTCAGAAAGCCATTTTAAGACCTATTTTATGCTACCTGGAATTTAAGACCAATTTGACGATGAAAATAAAGAAACCAAACAGGCAAAACCAGCCTATTTCTAATTAAACTATGAATGGGAAACATAAGACAAAGGACAAATGGGAATGAATTGTTAAGGGACATGAAGTCCAACTGTGTTTTGTAAAGCAGATACAAAAATAAATAAAAACATGTTTTGCATATTGTACTAACCATTTTCTATATTGATCTGGACATGAATGGACATGTAACACCTCACCCATCCAACCTCTGCCTTGATTATTTCTCTCACTACATGCATGGACACATATGCTAGATCAAGGTCAAACAGCTGCAAACAATTCTTAGTGTTTGGTTAGTCCTGCAAGGGATGACCAGATGAGCGGGGTTTCCTGCATCAGCACAATTCAGCTAGTTTCAGGTAAGGTGCCAGAGACTGAAAAGCATAAAATTGACTTTCAGATACTTTCTTTTGATTGTCTAAACATTCTGGCACTCATGGCATTGCTGTGTGACAAACCCCACCCATCTGGCACCAAAGTAGGCTAAAACAAACCGTACAGTTTTTGGGTAAAATACTATTTGGCCCAGGATTGGTGCATGCATGTGTTCTGCCACCTGTCATAGCCAGCGGAGCTATATGGGGCGGCATGGTGAACGAATACATATTTTTAGGGATGTGAATGTAACATTTCATAGCTTGTCACACTGATTACAAGAAAAGGGAGTGGGCTATACCTCCTGGACACTACTGAACTGTGAAATCACAGCCTGACAAAGACCCGCAGGCCCGAACCTCAGACCAGCTGTCTGCTGTGTGTGTGTTGGGGGGGAGGGGGTGCTGAAAGAAGAGAAAAATAAATAGAGTGAGAGAGAAGGGAAAGAAAGAGTTACAGATGGAGAAAGTCACAGAAGAGAGAGACAGACAGAGATAGATGAGAGGTAGAGCGAGAGAGAGAGAGAGAGAGAGAGAAAGAGAGAGAGAGAGAGAGAGAGAAAGAGAGAGTGCATACATGTAATGCATAAAGACCTAAGGCCTATGCTGGGAACTGTAACCATGGACTGGACTCAATGCTCACTTTCTTTCTTCAACTCTCTCTCTCTCTCATCTTTTCCTTTGCTTATCCAACCCTGTAATTACCTCTACCCCCAAAATGGAGGCAGCTTATTTTCCCTTTCTCCTCCTGCCAACAGGACAGGCAAACACTGCCAACACACACACCACACCACACACACAGGGACCAAAGCCCTGTTGATATGTGTCACGCAGATACACAGGCACATGCACACAAACACACTCACGCGCACAGTTGAGCCGCAACCACCGGGCTTTCGGACACATCTGACCAGCGTAGCTAGCTTTTGACCTAAAGGCTGTTATTCTAAAGGCCTCCCCTCTGACTCACTGTGAGGACAGCTATGAAACCCCCCCGCTGAGCCCCAGCCAACCTCGAGATAGACTTCTAGTAAATCCTCTGGAAATACATAGTTACAGCAGATGTATGAGTGAGCCGGCCTCTCGGGAAACGTGGACCAACACATTTCCCCCCAAAGTTCCACAAGGATATCAAACTGGTATGTACCACACAGTGTACTATGGATGGTATTAGAACTCTGGAAATTAAGGTCCTCTTGAGATAAAAAAAAAAAAAAGATCCTGGTTGGTCCCAATTCACACCTAACAAATGGTAAAACTGGTAAAGCATGCAATGTCTATTTTTAAGCTTTGTATGACAAGACCGTATGAGCCTGGCACAAACATAAAGTACCTTCATCAGATTTACTGACCAACTAACTGACTAAACATATAAGCAAATAAGTAACCAAATAAATAAAAAGACACATCAGGAAGTGCTTCCCTACATTGTGACTCATGAGAGTTGATCTTTTGCCATCAATGGGCAGAAATTATGTATCAATCAACTACCCAATGAAAAAGTAGTTACATTTCCTCCCGACAAGACACCAAATGCAGAAGACACAGTATTCAACTCCAGATGGTAATTTGTCAGTATGGAATGGAATTAATGTGTTTATATTCTCAGTATAATACCACTGCATACTGTTAGCAGGGTTCCCACACTTATTTTACAATTAACTTCCAAAACGTTTCCATAACTTCATACCAAATTTTTTCATGACTGTATTACTGCGATGTAATGTAAAGCAACCTTTAAAAATGCTATGACATTGAAAATTTGTTTTGTTTGTGACTCAGCAACCGCTTTGCAGACCAACTGCATTTTAGCCTACTCATTTTAGTCGCATTTTTCCAAATTACTCCAGTACATTTTTATTTCAAGTTCACAAAAATGATAAACTTATACTCATAATTTAGAATTTCATGACTTTTCCAAAAGTTTTATTTTATTGTAAAATTTTCCAGTCATGGAAAACAAATGCTCAAATTCCATAACTGTTAGCAGGGTTCCCACACTTATTTTACAATTAACTTCCAAAACGTTTCCATAACTCCATAACAAATTTTCATGACTGTGGGAACCATGCGTTAGTAAGCTTCCAGAAAGTATCCCCGTCTCCTCAGAGTTAGCCTGCTGACCATGACCTATGACCTGTAGAAGGATACAGCAGCAGGAGAGGGCGCTGTAGGCCTCAAACAGCTGGGTGGCGATGTCAATCCTCTTGTGCTCCACCTCCTGGCTGTTGTTAGCCAGCGCTAGCTTGTGAAGGTGGGGCAGCACGACTGGAGGGATGAAAAATAACGACAACGGGTTAGCGATACGACATTTCTGTATGTGCGTCTGTGTGCGAGTTTGTGTGTGTGCATGAGTAAGTGAAAAAGAGAGATCTTAAGCATGGTTCAACATGTTTTTTTTTTGTGTATGTTTTTTTGTGTGTGTGTGTGTGTTTTATGTCTCTGTTCTGGTCTTTTACTCACACTCGTCTCTAAAGCGTGGTTCTGTGTTGGGTCCGACCCGTCTGAAGGTACTGATGATCTCCATGTGTAAAGAGTGCTGATCTTTGTAGTGAGGGTCTTCCAGGAACGATGCCAGCTGCATCTTCACACGCTCCAGCAGCTACACACGCACACACACACACACACACACACACAGAGTAGGTGACAATACATTTAGATACATCTCATCAAGCTTTGTAAAATTATCCAAGAGTGTGCATGTTAAGCACGTTGGATATACAGTACAGTACATGCTTATGTGTGAGTTTGACGTGTAGTTTCCTACCTCTTTTTGTGTGACAGTCTCCATGATGGTACCAAAGGCAGGAATAGTGGATATCCTCACTGAGCTGAAGACAACAGGAGAGCGAAACAATGTTCTGACACAGTTCAAGAGGCCAAGACCACTCAGAGTCAATGCACCACTCTTCTAGGTATTCTCTATGTTCTGCAGTAACTGTAGCCTGTCTTTCACCAAGCATCAATCAGACTTGGATCAAATACTATTTGCAAATAGTCGTCAAAGTTTATTTTAACTTGTTTGAAAAACCAGATGGGTGGGGTTTACTGCATCAGGATAATTCAGATGGTGTCAGGTAAGTCAATACGGGCACACGATCAGGTTTTCTGGGGCCGATTCCGATTGCTGATTTTTCTAACAGTGTGACCGGCCGATCACCGATCCGAATGCTGACGGAAATGATGCATTTTATCCAGCGCATAAAACTTTTTTCATTGCGGCAGCACAGGCTCTGCCTTCTGTCCAATATGTTAAACTGGTTCTAATCTATGATCATTGGCTGTGAAATTCAAAACACAATGTCAGGAATGAATTATCAATGCCAGATGGGCTACTAACGTTCTGCTTTTTACAACAAGCGCTCAGTGACTTTCCTGATCCGGCAATTGAAACTCTGTTTTTTTTGTTCGGGTATGATTGGCCGATCAACAATGACCTATTTAGTTTATCAGCGATTATGATCGGTGGTCAATCCATCGGTGCACGCCTAGTTGTCAATGATAGAAAAGTATACTAAATTGACTTGTAATACCTTCCTTCCTACTTCTTTACTGGCAGGTATTGTATTGATCTATGTTTTAAACCCCCATGCATCTGGTGCTAGAAGATAAAAATAGCATTACTTGCAAATAATATTTGACCCAGATCTGTAATGAATATGTTATATACTGTATCAATAATCAACGGTTGCCAATCACTTACTAGTTCATAACTTAAAAGTATTCAACATCGACTGAGTATAACTTTTGAACAACAGCTAAGAAAGTAAAGGAATCACAATTATTTTTGAATTGGGATAATCTAATTCCCAAATCTGTTGAACTTGGTGACACACTGAGCTGAGCCATAAATAATAAATAATCACAATAATGCAGAATACAAACGTCTGAGATTAATCAATGATTGAAATGCACTGTGTGGTAAGCAAGGTTAATGGGTGATGTTAGGTAATCATTCCACTGTCAGTAGGGACAGAAAATCAATACATGAACTCAAATACGACCAAGAGATACACATGGGCCATCTCGGTACTTGTGGGGTAAAGATAACTCGCTAGCAATGCTGCCGCTTCCTCTTTATGCCTGTTAGCATTACAAAGTTATTAATTCTTACTCTTTTACAGTCTGCTGATAGCGGAGACAGCAAGATATGTAAAAGACAACATGGCCACCATTTTGAAAGGCTACCAAAAATACTAAACAGATGTTTAGATTTGGTTCATCAAACTATCGAAAAATATATATGGCTTGGAAAAGGGCTGCATTCCAACAGTGTCGACAATGACTTCCTCACCTTGTCTCCGTTCCTACATTCACACACTGGTATGAAAACATCAAGGAAGGTCTAATCAAGAACATGAAGGCTGGATGTAAAGTAGCAGCTCAAACGTTTTTTCTTCTACTCATGTGGTAGATATATCTGATCTTTTCATGACTGTCAAAGCATGGCTAGGAAATCCGACTGTCCCCTGTTTAGACAGCAAAGGAAAGAACAAATCTGCGCCACAGGGACGAACAAAGAGCAGATGTGAACCGGCGGAATCGATCCAATTTCATATGTTTGGCCGATCAATGTGGCTCCATACCAGTGGAGGATGAGGAGGGATACAGGGAGCGAGGCGAATCACTTCAGGCCTGTATTTCCCCTTCCACTGAATTGTTGTGGTGGTCAGAGGAGCTGCCACGTCAACCAAATAAGAATTCCAGTAGTATTGGAGGGTTTTAGTGTCACGTGGTCGGCAAGGCTTTTTCAGACGCCTTTCCAACTCAGCAAGACCGATTTCAAGGGGAAACACTGCTTCACACTGTAAGGATACAGCCCACATAATGAGAGTGTCTACAGAGAGGTTTTCTTGTGTCGATTGACTCACAATTCAGGCCCACTGCACAGAGTTATAAGGGCCGGGGCTGCCCGGCGATCTACTAACGCTTCGCTCATGCCTCGGAGAATCAACTGCAAATCCACCACACAGCAGGACGAGAGAGAGAGAGAGAGAGGGAGAGGGAGAGAGAGAGAGAGATGGGGAAAGGTAGTGAGAGGTAAAGAGAGAGAGAGACAGAGACTGGGAAGAGAGAGGGAGATTAACAGAAAGACAGGGGTGAGAGAAAGATAGAGTGACGGGAAAAAAAAGGAGAAAGATGGGGTGAAGATAACCAACCAAAGGCTGACGGGTTGGTGAGGAGGAGGGGCCCTGCTCAAAAAGAATGGGGTGGGGAGGAGGAGGAGGGGAGGGGTTACAGATGAGCATGCTGGGATTGCGCTATTGCCGCATGCAGACAGCTGGATGCACAAGTCTGGCTGAGGACGCAACGAGAGCGAGTGTTGGTTAGTGTCGCAGACTGTTGACACATACATACACGGTGTTAGTAGTGACAGTGGTTATGGCGATGTACCGCCCGTGACCAAGCCTAAGCCTAAGCAGGAGCAAACCCCACACAAACACTGATAATCTGTTTCTAAAAATCTCCCTCCATGACAATCCTGCCAATTGGACACGATTGCAAAAAAGCAGCAATCAACATCAAATGTCGGTAAATCAGCGATCAATGATGATATCGTCTTAAGAGTTATCTTGTTTTGTGCTGAATTTGCTCCTGGCAGGCACAGACTTGTGTCAGCGTGGTGGTTCTCTAAGTCAAGCAGCAGAGAGGAGGGGGGAGAGAGACGCGGCGCGGTGGTTTATTGTCGTTGTTGTTGTTGTTGTTGTTGTTGTTGTTGTTGGTTGTTCCACTTACATTTCAGGGTCGGAAGACAGTGTGATGAGAGCCGGCACCACTCTCTGAGCTACCAGCGTCTCATTCACCCCCTTCACCAGCAGCTGATCGGATTGGACAGAGCCAGCCGATAAAGAGAGAAAAAAAAAGAAAAAAAACCAAAAAACAGAAAGGGGAGGGAAAAAGGAAAACAAATACAAAAAAAGATAGGAAGAAAGTGATATACAATGACGACAAGAACTGTAGCTGCAAGGCACAGAACGGCACTGCATGTAAGCAGGGGTGTGTATACACACACACACACACACACACAGACATACGTACACACACACAGACATACAGAGACACACACACACATACTGTATACACACACGCATGGGAAATGGCAAAGCCAACATAGCTCAACTGCACAAATACTGTTACAAGGTGAGCATAAGGCTGCAGGCCCTATCCACAGACTCTAGGTCAGATTTTTTTAATTTCTTCCACCTTAAATTGATAATACAGCTGATGGTATGCTAATCTGATCTGGGATCTGTGGTAGGGGACCACCTTTCAAACCATAGTTTTGACAATGGTGGACGGCTATACCACTATGGAATGGTGACAGGGAAGTGTTGGGAAAGGGGGAGTACTTAACGACAAAGGGAAACATGAATGTAGCCTACCACTCCTCCTCACCCCCAGTATAGGTCAACATGGGCCCGGTTCCACTCATATCCCTAGATCCTCATCCCAACACTTTCAGCGTTCTTTCAGTGTGCACAGATCTCAAAAGGACAAAGGACAAATTTAATATGGCGGATTCCCATCACTTAGGCCAAGAGTTTTGCCTTGGGAACCTGGCTCATCAAACAGGTGTTTATGTGATCAGGGGCATAAAAAAGCAAGGCTAGGGAATCAGTCATCTCCCATTAAAAACGACTAGGAGTTATATTTCCAAAAGATCTGAAATACTGAAAAACGTGGGAAAACAAAATAAACTCCTGTCATGAGAAGACTGAAAAGAAACAGGCCTGCGATCCATTTTGGCTCCTGAATTATACTTTCAGGACACTGAACTGAACCTTTCTATTACATACAGCAGGTATTTATGTATGTCAGTTCAAATTCACAAGAGTGATCAGTGCATACTGAAAAGTTCCATGCCAATTCTAGGAGGGTCTAGCAATAGAACTGGAACCAGGGCGCTGGTAAGGGCTGGGTTACGGGGGTCTTTCATCACACTTATTGGACAATAGCTAAATATCAGTATGTTAAATAGCAGCAATAGCAAACAGAGCTAGCGCATATAGATAGGCAAACATGAAGTAGTATATATGTATATTCTAGGGCTGCACAATTGTGTACAATCATATTTAACTGATTTCCCCAATTAATAATGCATGTCATTAACAATCATATTCAACTGATTTCCACAATTAATAATGCATGTCATTAAATTGAAAATAATCACATAATCATAGTTGCATAATTACAAATACTCATGATTACATTATACAGCCAAATAATCATGATTACATTATACAGCCAAATAATCATGATTACATTAGATCAAATGTATCTATGAATTAATTTATCAGTACTGCAAACTGAGAAACATTTTAGGTAGCACTCTATGTCAATACTACAACAATCTGAGCGAAAGACTTCTGATCAATGAGTATCTGTATGTGTGTGTGTGTGTGTGTGTGTGTGTGTGTGTGTGTGTGTCGTACCTCAAACATCCGTGCGGCAGTACACCGGACCAGTGCGGAGGTGTGGACTACCCCGTACCACAGAACAGTCAGCAACAACTCATGGTACACTGGGTTGGCCCTGAAAAGAGAGCAACACATAAATACCGCGCAATGTTGTGACAACTTACAACCGACGACTTTCAAAATGCAATAAAAAAAATTGATAGATGCAGTGGTTGCACTACTTTACTTGGATATTGTGAAAATCAATTAGGCTGTACAGTGTTGTACAACATAACTCTTATTTTTCTATTGGATTTGTTTCCTGATGTCATAAGTGTGGATATTCATTGCCACTGGCCATAAACTAGTGAATCTGTGTGTGTGTGTGTGTGTGTGTGTGTGTGTGTGTGTGTGTGTGTCTCACCCCAGCTCTACAAAGGCGGCCTTAAGGCTGTCTAGAGGTGCATGGGACAGAGACAGGGTAGTCATAACGTCCTCTAGGAAACCCACCAACAACTTGCGATCCTCCTCCTGTACACGAGTGATAATGTTAGTGTATATACAGTATGTCAGTCACACCATGTCAGCAACAAATACATTCTTACAATTACAAATAATAATAAGTAAATAATTTAAATAATGGATTTATCTTGATTTATCTTGCAAGATCATTGCAGTGTCACAAGGTAACACGTCACTCATGAGGCAAATAAAGTGCTCTTCTCATGTATTTTCGAGAATTCTAAATGCATTCAACTACCATTTGGCTGTGGTCTGCTATTAAGTTACCTGGTTATAACATGTCAGCACTCCAGTAGCATAGATGGGGACTGTGGCCTTGGTAAGAATACCATTCCCTGTTGTAGCATCTGACAGAGCAGGAAAAACAAACAGACAAAGGTAGACCAAACAAGAATAAACGTTACATCAAAAATACAAGTGCAGCCGTTCAAATTTCTCAAGTTGTTTTGCATGTTGCTGCATCATGCCTCAACCTTTAACAGAAAATCCCACCCCCTATTTTGTGATGAAGTGTTGTCATTTACCTTTTTGGTGTACCCACTTCCCCTCAACCTGCCTTATCAACTTCTACTTCAGTTAGTGATTTCCTACATTTCCCAGAATGCCTTTCGACAACACCCAGAGAAGGGGTGTGAACTTGTTGCTTTCAATCAAAGGTGGGCATATAAATTTAGCTAGCTGGCCAAATAGTTTGCGAACATTGGGGCTTGTCTATGATCACGGTTGTGCCCCTTACTCAAAATGCAAGATGTCTTGTGGCTGCATTGCATTATGGTCTATTGATGCTACTGTCGGTGGAGAAATTGTATTTCTGCCTCTTCTGATATGTATTTTTCCCTGCATGCAAAATGGTGGGTCTAGATTCTACAGTCTAGAAAGAAGCCCTCACTCTTTGATTGAGGGATTGACACCTAAATAAAATTGTCTGCTATCAAACGCCATTGTACCTGGAAATATCTTGACGTGATGTCACATCATCTATGTTTGGCCAGTTTTCCAGAGAAATAAAAAAATATACCACCAAACAACAAAATTGACCCAGAAATGCAGGGTGCGTCGCCAATAGCTGTTTTTTAACAATGTTGAAATGTTTTAGGGTGGATGTTTCCTTTACCTGCAAAACCATTTAAACCAGTTCCATGATGTGATGCCCTGCGGTGCAGTCTACCCTACTGTGCCCTGCATTTTATAATATGGCTGTGTCTGTATAGGCTACAACATGTGTGGTTTTAGAAAAATCTACTGACGAGTATATGATATGATATGGAATATGATAAATGAGTGGTAGAATAAACCAGGATCTAAATTAGGATGATGACAATGTAAAGTCATCAGGATGTAGACACAGACTGGGCTTAGATATACCCCAAAACACATTTCATAAACAGCCACAATACCAAAGCTAAATCACTTGGCAGCCGATTGAGACCAAGCGCCTCTTATAACTACAGAAACATGTCCGGAATGAGAGAAGAAGACTCCAAATAGCTTGTTTACACCAACATTGTGTGTGTCTAAGCTCCACTTACCAACATTCTCTTCAGAGAGTCGGAGAATCTCTTGGAACTGTGGTTTAACCTGAAGAAGTACAAGCCAAGAGGAAAGATAAAGAACAACAAAAACACTCCACTACCTTTGTAAGTAACATTACCATTTAAATGACCATGCTCAGTACTCAATACCTCAGACTAGCTGTTTTTTGACAGATATCTTGTCAGAGAACGGCGAAGTGGTTAAGATCACCGCCCTTGGACTCACAACTAACCTATGATGGATTCAAACTTTGCCTCAGTTCACTGTCAGCTCTTCCCTTCTCTCTATTCTTTATGACTACTGCTGTTTAAAATAAAGTCACTAGGAATTTAGTAATTATAAGAATAAAAGTGCGCTAGCATGTTCTAGGTGCTCGGATAGAGGGATGGAGTGAGTGAAATTACGTTGACTTTAAAAAAAAACAGTGTTGTTGGAACTCAGAGAATCGCTGAACTCGTGTTGACTTAGCCACTGCAGTTAGAAAATCACCTAGCTACTTCCTGGTATGTGGATGTACAGCGCACCAGCCTCCAGTTGCTTGATGATTGTTTGACTTCTACCGCACTGCCTGGTGTAGGAGTGCACATGGTATTTCCCTTATGCAGGGCTCTTAGGGCTCTGCACCGTCTAAACAGTGCATACTGTGATTCCCCTAAGCAGTGTGCATTGCAAAAAGGATTCCGCACAAACAAACCAACGAACACACAGAGCCCGGTTCTTATTGAGGTGCTCCAATACAAATTGAAGCTACGCTCATTTCTGTTGAAAATCTAATTTAAAATGAATAAACAAATAGCATAAGGTATTCCTGAGATGATCTTTACAGATGCCAGAGTGTGTTCAGATGAGTCACATGACTTTACCTTAGTGTTGGTGAAGATCTTGCCGAAGGTGCGACAGAACCTCCAGAAGAAGCGAGAGAACTCGTGGACGCAGGTTGATGAGGTCACATTGATGCGACCCACTATCTCTATCAGTTGGGGAAGGCTTGAGACAGAGCAAACAGAGGGAAATCAGTGTGTGTGTGTGTGTGTGTGTGTGTGTGTGTGTGAAAATGCATTTGTGATGCCATGTGTAAAGCTACTGCGTAGATCCTATGTACTGAATACAGTACATGTTTGTAGTACTTCAAAGTAGCATTTGCATGTGTGTTATACATCTGTGTGTGTGTGTGTTTGAGTGTATGTGTTCGAGCTAGTGTGTACTGAAATACTCCCATTGTGTATGTTTTCACGCATGTATGAGCATACGTATGTGTGTATATTTACATCCTTGTATGTGTGAAATTGTGTGTGCTGAAATACTCCTATCGGGATGCGTTTGCAGTGTGCATGCATGCGTGTTTTGTGTTTTTTACGTGTATGTTTTGATGTCTGTATGTGTGTGTGTGCATTTCTCACAATTGGTTGACCACCCATAGCAGGCTGTCCCAGCCGGTGGTTCCCTCATGTTCTAGCTGGTGGTCGTAGAGTAGGAGCAGGGCACTCGTCATCTCCCTGCTGCCTATGATGTTCACCACGTCCTGGAGGGGAGAGGCTGGCCTGGGGAACCGGGTCACTGAAGGGCCAAAGACACAGCACCAAGATGGAAGCTTAGGAGATAGTACTACTTGAAGAATTAAAACTTAAAAAACGACAGTCACCCTAAACCTGAAGGAGTCCAGCCCGAAATCTGACCCCCTATATGAGCTTAGCTCTCCACCCTCTGAACTATGCCAGCCTCCACCGTTCACTATCTTCTATTGGTGACTTGTGTGTGTGTGTGTGTGTGTGTGTATCCAACGCTCTCTATCCCTGGTACATTCCCTGACAGCTTAGTTTGGCTGATAAGGTATGCATTGTTTGAGTGTGTGTGTGTCTGTAGTCGCCCTACCCTCTATAACAGGTATCGCTCCATGGAGTTTAGCTCTACTGGTGAAGGGTGCGTTCTGCAGCACCACAGCGAACAGAGGTGGGATGAGAGACTGCAGTGCCGACAGGAACATGTGTAGCTTGTGTTCATCCAGACCGTGTTCTCCCTGCTACAGAAAGAGGGAGGGATAGAGGGAGGAACGGGGGGAGAGAGAGAGAATGAGAGTGTAAGGGAGGTAGTGCAATTCAATGTGTGCATGGTGCCTAGCTCTGTGGCCTGGCAATGAAGGCTCGCGCACACACACACACACACACACACACACACACACACACTGTGGTCAGAAGCAGCACTCATTAGTTTAGCAGCGGGCCTG
>OMLI01002460.1:11536-19036 GCA_900302605.1 Rondeletia loricata
AAAAGTGTACAATGCATTCCCTCTGGAAATGCACACTGCATGAGAATGGTGTATCGGGGTTTAATGAGTCATCCATGGTACTTTCAAATAAAGACATCCATGTTTGTGGCATATTCCTCCATAATGATACTGCGAACCCAGGACCACATGCTCCCCAAGCAACGATGCTTCCAGTGCACCAACAGAGATAAATCGTTTGGCAGGTTAGCTAGCAGGCCCTGCAGGTCACTACAATATGTAGACTAGTTTACAGTGCACTGCACCTCATTACTGCCATGCTTTCCACTGTTGACCTTAGCTACCGGTAACTAACAGTTGCAGCAGGATGCTAGTTTTTTCTTTAGTTTTTTCTTTATCTAAATCGCAAAAATCAGAACAAAAGGAAAACCACACTTCACCTAAATGTCAGTGTAAGGCAGCCACTCACATCCTCTCAGTTTGACCAAGTGACTCTGGCTTTCTCTGTTAGGTTTTGGTACTTGGTTAAGTTACAACAATGTGTTTTTGTCTTTCTATGAGAAACTGTCTGCTTTAGTGCTGGAAGGCTACATGTCACAACATGCATACCTTGAAACAACATGACAGTTACTTTCTTTAACATGTGCTGGAGGGCTGTATATAACTGGTCACTACAAGAAAGAAACTGCTACTTGGGAATTAATTAATAATATGAATAATGATAAAAATAACAACATAGATCCTTCTCTGAGAAGTTAGAACCATTGTAATTACAAATTACTTTATAGAAACGTTAAGAAGTAGGGGTACTTTCTCAGAATGGCTAAATATACTAAATGAAATCCAATACTAATAACAAATAAAATAAATTGCCTTAAATAAATGAACCCCAATTCATTTTGTTATATGCTAAGTGCTTTATCAATAAAAACAGCTTTTTTAAGAGGTGTAGGTGTAACAACTGTATAAAACAAACAAAACATTATACTATATCTAAAATACCTAACCAAGTATGATGAAAGTTTGACTTTGTTATTACAGCCAACATTTTGCCGCCATCATTAAATATTATTAAGTCTAAACATACCTGAATTAAATGAAATTACCTTTTTTTCCTAATAAAGATATTACTAACAACATTTTCTATAAAGTGTGCCGGTAACGGCATTGAGTGTTGCGCTGAAGCATCCATCAGCAATTAGCTTTCAACCACGTTATTTTCTTTTACCAGGAACAGGACACATTTGCAATATTGGGTAGATCTTCCACACCTCAGTTCATTTTCCCAGAGTGATTAAAATGTCACAGCTAAGCCTGTCTGCACGGTATCCGAGTGAGAAGGTGGTAATCAATCAACCTTTTACAAGTGTAATTCATTCAAATGTCACTTAATCAAGGTGTGTTTTTTTGTCTCTCTCTGTGTGTGTGCGTGTGTGCATGTGTGTGTGCGTGCGTGTGTCTAAAAGTTTTTCTAATTGTAAATAATTATTACTGAAAGAGAACTGAGCAGCTTCAGTTAAAGCACACCGGAAGCTACTGCAGTGAAGACCCACATTTTTATCTTTTATATTTGTAAAGTGCTGTGACAGACCAGTGCCAGAGGGCAGATAGTTTCTTAGGAGCAGAAAGTTCTGGTGGTTAGTTCAGACACCTGCCTCTGGTATCACATGTACGCCTGTTGGCCTGATTCCCTCTATCGTAATAAAGAATAGAGCATAAATGAAGCTACTGTGGCCATGTGTTTGAGTGAGCAATTAAATGAATCCAGCAATCACAATAAATCACACCACTCACATTCTGTTTGTTACATTATTTAAAAAGGCACACACACCCAATACAGGTTAATTCCAGGTTTTCTGTTGTTGTTGTTGTTGTTGTTGCAGCAGGCACAGAACTTCAGGGTCGAGTTCCAAATCCAGTAGCCATCAATTGTGCAGTTCCAGAGCTGACTCATATTTGGATGCTCATTTTATGATAACAGGAAAAATTCTGAACATGGGTCCTAAATATAAAATGCTAAATCCAAATTTTATAGATTTAACAGGCCCCCCACAGCATTCCTCATTAACACCACCTCAAGATAGGTGACCTGGAACTTATCAGTCCAGGTTGCCCCCTACGAGCATGAAAACGTCCCTTATGTTGAAAGATAAATAGCCCTGATGCAATTTTCAACAAAAATAAAGTGTAAAATGCTTTGATAAATGGATTGCACCTTGTTTTGCTTGGCCGTACTGTCAGCTGATTGAACATCAGTTTGGATGGATAACAGGCAACTACAAGTGAAACATAGAGCAAAATGGTATAGATATCAACTTTACAAGCCACAGGGCAAGTTTATAGTTATAAACTAGATATGCACAGCAGAAGAAGGTTCTGTTTCTGTTTTCATGTAATCTTGCATGAATAGATTGACATGTGCCTGCTCCCCTATACGGTTCAAGGAACATTGATCATCTCCGTCTTGTCATAAATTGCCATATTGTGATATTGCTCCCATCAATATATATATACACACTCCATTGAAGATAAAAAAAATTCATGAGTTAAGGTAAGAGGTAGTAACTAGTTATTATCTGCTCGGGCTTCTTTCATAGGAGAACATCTGGGACAGTGGGACGGTCTCTCAGGAATTTTTTGAGACCTGCAGGCAGCAGATTCATTCTTCAGTCAATGCCATTGATTTTAATAGATTGTATAATTTTAGTCTAGATCACATAAGGGTGACTTAATTCTTCAAACACATCACATGCATCAAAATACATGTTGACATTAAAGCATAAGCACAATATGAATGTTCTACTTTCTCAAATATATATCCTATTGTCACAGTTATTCTTTAATTCTGCTGATACAACACAGCGGTAAAGTTGCCCATGAATAGTTGCTGCAGTCAAATGCTAAATAGTTGGAAATGTGGAAAGAGTAAATGTAAAAAGTTTTTGACATCATGAGTAAATTGCAGTCGAGTTTCTATGTGACTCAATCTGTCTTTTACAGTATATGCTAACAGAAATAAACATATTCTTTGGATATGCATTTTCTGTTTACATGCACAATAATGTCATTATTGCCCTTATTTTGATTACGTTAATAACTCCAATAAACTGTTTGCATGCATAGCAGAAGAAGGTTCTGTAAATATTTCTGTGCTTGCTCCCCTTTAAGCTCGATTATTTTCCATCCTGTCATAAATTGCATATTTCTCCCCTCAAAGTTGTATGGCTCTCATGTAATAATCTTGTAATGTATCCAGTGCTGAGTCTCAAGGCATAAAGGCTGGAAGTAAACAAATATAATAGCTGCAAAACAAAATAACTCAAGGTAACAAATGTTGCATCTTGTAAAAACTCTGATGGACACACTTGGAATGGTGTTTACATGTCCAAACCACCCTCCACTGATGTGACTAAAACTGCAGTACGCCACATGTATTAATCGCAGTAGAAACCATGCCTTAATCACATTATTGTCATAATTGCAGTAAGATCAAAGTTTTGGTGTGCGTGTAAACTTGTCTACTGCAGCGAAGGATGTACATTCTGTCTGGTTTACTCACACAGTTTTACACTCTTGCACCAGGCAGCTGTGGTACTGTTTGCAGAACCATCTGTGACATTTCACTGTAGGTGTTCATAGTGATAATCCATTTTTATGCTTCTGTGATATGACTAGTTGCAGTTCTGAACCTCCATAAACAAGATCTTCTCATCAGCACGATATGGATAACTTCATCTCCGCGGACGCAGAAAGAAAAATAATACAGTTTTCTGATGACATAACCAATGATCAGTTTAGATTCTGTACTACCTGGAATATGGCAGCAAGTTTTTTAGTGTGTAGCAAAGCTGTTTGCTAGTAAAGGTGCTGTTCCATCTCATGAAAGATTAATGGTTGCCTGTGGCCCTGAGGCACCCAAGCCAACAACTCAGGATTCATAAATAAAGCTAAATGGATCAATATTTCCAAGACTTTAGAGGTAACCTTTGACCACCCCTACCTTGAGAAAGACAGCTTTGAGAAAGGTTAGATTTTAATCGAAGCCCTTCCCCAGTAATAATAAAGAAAGTGGTATTTAATCATCCGAACTGTGTGGTAACGTACTGGCAATCCAGAATTTGATTCACAATTGCAGTGAAATGTAGAAATGCAGGTACTATATCTTCTGGAATCATAAAAGCAAAAGGACAATTTAATAGCACCATATTGGAGTTATTCTTACCGAGCTGCCAAGCTGTTGCTGGCTCTCCAGCAAAATAGCTTTTCCATTTAGAAGGTGCAGTGAACATAGTATGACTTTAAAACTTTGAATTGTAGCCTAGGCATTCATACAGGATGTTTCAAAAACCAAGTTGACCAGGTGTCAGCTAGAACTATTATTGGAGACAAGCTTTCACTTCATCTGGACATGAAAACAAGGTGACAAAGCTGAATGACATATGCTGTGAAAGCAAACTTACAGGAACATATTCTGTTTATGTTTGCATAAATGGGAAACCTTTGCCTACAGGATGCCAGCTCACTCTTGCTATTTTCTCCAAAGTTGCCTATCCCAACTTTAAGACCCCAAAATTACCACACACCTCAATGTACAGTATATGTGCATTTCTCTAGAAACTTGTTAATAATAATGACCCAATTCAAATGACCCAGTTTAGACCCAGTGCATTTTTTATATTGGGCATCTGTGATGCAGGTGATATGATTACATTTCTGAGATGCAATGTCCCTCTGAGCTCTACATCTTAACACCACTGTCACCCACAAAATGAAAAAAGGCATCTGGAAATGTTCCTGGACAGGAAAAACGAACTCTCACTGACTTGACTGTATGTGTTTTCTATCTTTGTTTCTCTACCTAGGGGACTAATGCCGCGGACACTAGACAGCCAAATCACGTTAGAGAAGACCCCGAGCTACTTTGTCACCAGAGAGGCACCGAGACGGATCTCCAGCATGTCCCATGAGACCAAGCTGATCATTGTGGTGCGTAACCCAGTCACAAGAGCCATCTCTGACTACACACAGACTCTATCCAAGAAGCCCGACATCCCTACTTTTGAGGAGCTGGCCTTTAAGAACAGAAGTTTGGGTCTTGTTGACACTTCCTGGAATGCCATTCGCATCGGGATGTACATTCTGCACCTGGAGAACTGGCTGCAGTACTTTCGCCTCTCGCAGATGCACTTTGTGAGCGGGGAGCGGTTGATCACGGATCCAGCGGGGGAAATGGGCAGAGTGCAGGACTTTTTAGGACTGAAACGAATAATCACAGACAAACACTTCTACTTTAATCGAACCAAAGGCTTCCCCTGTCTGAAGAAGCCTGAGAGCAGTAGCCAGCCACGCTGCCTAGGCAAATCCAAGGGCAGGACTCATGTGCAGATCGACCAGGAGGTCATTGAGCAGCTGCGGGAGTTTTATAGGCCTTTCAATGTCAAATTCTATGAAACAGTGGGACAAGACTTCAGGTGGGATTGAGAATGCCATACAGAAACAGACAGCTGTGTTTTAAAATGGCTCCCTCCTCATCTAGAGTACATGTCATGAAAATATAAGTGAGGGTACCGTCACAAAATGTTTAAAGGGCGAGTTTATTAAGCTATGTATAAATGATGAAGATTAATCTAAAGTAATCTACAACTCAAACATTCAATATAATCATACACCTGCTTTAACATCATGCTGGGTTTGTCATTCCAATAAAAAAATAAAGAAATGCTGCCATGATGTTAATTAAAAGAAATCGCCTTGATGGGGAAAAAACAACAACAACACAAAAACCCCTCCTCTTACATTGCCATGTGAATTAATGAACAGGCAATCAGCATTAATGACCTTCAGAATGCCTTCAGTATCTAGTCATTCAACTATACTGGGCCTACATTGATTACAGTACATTGCTTGAATATTCATTGCTTACATTGCTTATTTATTCAACATATTCACCCAAACTGAACCACCGGCTTTAATCTTCAGATGAGCTCTCAACATAAAGTTACTGCAAAATGTCAAATGAATAAATAAAATTAGCCTATGGCTTTGTCTGTACTGAAAATGCTCTCCATGTCGCTGACATAAGCTCACAGGCTACAGTGACAGGTTTACTGAGTAAATGTACTAACAGGCATAAATAAAACAGGTGTAATAAAAATATTTGAAAAATAAATAAGGGTTTGCGATATCTGTTAGACTCTACTAGAGCTCTTTTAGTGTGTTTTTTCTGACCACCTGAATGGAAAACTGAGGAGTCATAAATGCAGTTATTTATGTATGCAAAATATTCTCTGATTTTCTTGCTTATGAATTCTGAATGAGCAGTGTCTCACTGAAGAAGTGAGCAGTAGTGTCTTATTTTTATGGTTTCTCACTGGGTTCTAATACATTCATGTGTCCTTGTGGTGTATTTGTGTCTCGCTAAATCAATAGGTATCTGGTCTAGCATAACGGTAAATGCTGCACAGAAAGTTAACTCTTATGATTTGCTAATTGAAAATCACTATTGCAAAAGGTTTGCCCCACCTAGCTAACAGCTGGAGATTTTAGACTTGAGTCAGACTCGAATTGTAAAAATACGGACTTGCAACTTGCCTAAGACTTAACTTGCCTAGCAAGTTGACGGCTTGACCTGACAGTATTGTTAAAACTGTGTGCGTTGTCTGTTGCTTTGTAGGCCAGTTGTTTCTAGGCTTAATGTTATATCAACAAACCTAATCGGTCTGAGGTATTGGCATTCTCCTTTTGCCAGTCCCTTTTTGTACAGTTTTGGGAGTGTGCAGTAAAACTGAATGTACCTCTGAAACTTCTTGCAAATCCATAATTTGCTGGAAGTTCAGAACTCCGCCGCAGGAAACATTGTATTTGGGAATGGGAATTTTCATTTGTTCTGGACCTGGCAGGCTGGTCAGAACCTAAACACTTACTAACAAAAACTTAAAATAGTTCACATGAAATGGTTTACATGACCTTATTAATCAGAAGAGTCACTTTTAAACATCCAATTAATGCCAAATAAAGATGAGCAATATTGATGTATGTTTTACATTGTAGTGTTCTCACTCTGAAGTAGTGAGATCACAAACCTGTAGGACCATGCATAATGATCAGAATCATCATTGTAACTGAAAGCATCTGTCTTTCTGATGTTGCACAGTGAGGATGTGCTGCAACTCAACTCTTTATCCTGGGAATGTAGAGACAGCAGGTGTTAGTTGATAGACGCCCCTTTGAGAAATGACAGATGACTGGATTAGAGATATTATACAACTGCGTTCATTTGTAATGAATTGTTCTAATTGGTTATTAAAAGAAAACATCAGATCATACAGTATACACTAGGCATGCATGACACTGGGATAATATGATAATCACCTAAGTGAGGAAGACACCACAGCAGTAGAAGCAAAGTAAAGCTACTAAGTGTGAAACAGGAAAGCACTTGCCCATTTGGAGTATGAATAATTCTTCCTTAGGTGTAGCACTTTCATGCTTTAATTCCCAGCTGCAGGACTGTGAAGTGAGAAGCCCCTCTCTTACACTAAA
>OMLI01002503.1:3550-13745 GCA_900302605.1 Rondeletia loricata
GCTTCTAGCTGACGCAATCTGGGCACGCAGGGATACCATTGCACTTCCTGCATTCTTTTGAATCTCCCGTGCAATGGTATCCCTGCGCGCCGAGATTGCGTGATTGTTAGAGGTGCTACGAAGTCGAGAATGAGGTAAATTTGCCCTACCGCTGAAATATTCCTTTAAAACTGGGAATGACTGGTGTGGCCTGAAACTGAGTCAGACAGTAATAATAGGTTTGTATATTTTTCTCTCTTTCCACTCTCTTGTAAAGTGCCTCAGTTGAGGGTGACACCACCATAGCCCTGTCACAGGCTGGAGGGTTGGGCCTGCTGCTGTAGCTGTGCATGGTGGCTTGGCTGAGGTGGCTCACAGTCTTTTGGTCCCTCCTCGACCCCCCGAGCGTACATGAGGACAAGGGTGACAGTGGCAAAGGTAGCTGCATTAACAGGGAAGGCCCTCAGGAGCGTGGAGGTGAGGCCTCGAGTGAACACCATATAGCCCTCTCTCCTGACACTCTGACGCACACAGTCAGCAATGCTGCTATACTGGTAGACTCCACCTACCCCGTCTGCCTGGAGGCGGGATTTGATCACGTCCACGGGATAGGTGGAAATCCACGAGGCAATGCCAGACATCCCCCCCGCAAACAGCAGCTTGGGGATCATGTAGGGGGCGTCGGGCTCACAGCCCAGGTAGCGTGTCAGCACATCGTAGGCCAGGAAATACACTCCAAAGCCGGGCGTTTCGCGGATAAGAGTGGTGACCATGCCGCGGTTTACGCCCCACAGACCCTCGCGGTTGTAGATGCGCGCCAAGCAGTCCAGGGAGTTCTTGTACAGCTTTCTCGTGGACTTCTTCTCCCCGGTACCCTGCAACTGCATACGGGTTTTGGCCAACTCCATAGGGCAGCAGATTACACACTGGATGGCGCCTGCTGCCGCGCCAGCAAAGAACTGGTTCATGGGGGTGTCCTGCCCCAGCAGCCGCATGGTGTTGCCCTGGACACCGAACACTATGGCATTGATGAAGGTCAGGCCCATCATGGGGGATCCAATGCCTTTATACAGACCAAACATCTGGGGAGAAGGTCAGAGATGTTAGAGATGTGGTTTATTAAGGAGGCTTTGCACATCTTAAAAGACCTAATTCAGTCACCAACATCTAGGGACAGTTTTTTCCTTCTCTTTTGTCCATTTCTTCAAACTAAATATAAAACATCTTAGGTCTTATTTTAACCGTGTCAGCAGTTTTGGATAAAATGTATAGTCTCATCTAACTTTGTATTCTGGTTAAATAACCTCGCATAGCCAGACTCTTTATGGTTCTGTTAGGGGCATGTTCACACTATTCTGCTTTTTTGTAGAAAAAGTGCTGCTTTAACGACATTTTGTGCTGATCAGCATACAGTACTTAGGTTCAACTCTCACTTACCAGAAACTCCTCCAACACAGCCAATGCAGCATATTATGCATCATTGTAACAACTACTTCCAACTTTTCTATTGCTACTTTCTCCATTTTTATTCTGTCTGTTGAGTAAATTGTCAGCTGCCTATGTACAATGAAACCACGCCTCTTCTTCGTTGTAATTAGTCAACTCACAAAAAAGCAGTCCAAGTCCAAAAAGCAGTCAAGTCTTCTAAAAAGCTGAACTTTTCCTAACTTCAGAGAGTGCTACGCTCTGCCCAAAAAGATGCCAATCACAGTGCCTCTCCAGGGCAGCCTGGTGGCTACTCCCCATGAGCTTTCATGTTAAAAAAAGGGTCTGGCAGCGAAAGTGGAATAACGCCCTAACAGAACATGCCTTAAAGCTACATGAAAATCTGATCTTTAAAACATGAGAGGTGCATGGGGTAGTCAGATGTTTTGGGTAACAAATCCTTTAATGTAAGAGAGTTTTGAATAAACCTCTCAAGTTGACAAATGCTATCCTTTTTGCCAGGGACAAAATGTGATGATAAAAGAAAAAAATTATCATAATGTATATACCAGAAAACCAAGATTCTTTAGGTCAACAGGGGAAAGCACACTTTCTAGGGGGCTTGTAAATAAACAAACCAAACATGTCTGATCCCATTCAACAAAACTGCAGTCACCCCCATGGAAAGTGTGAGTAATCCAGCCAGCCCATTCAGTCACAAGACCAAGTGTCTGACGCAGGTCCAATTTCAGGTCACACCAACCTCATTGACTTTGAATAGAAGACCAAAACCACCAGCTGGACCCTGCCATGAAGGCTTACCCTTGGGCATTAAATGAAATGAAATCGTAAGTTGCTGATTTTTGTTGATCATGAAAGGCAACTTCCACCAAAAATAACTAATTTTATAGGAGCCATCATGAGCTGCAGGTTCACAGCTTTACAACCCATAAGAGGGAAGTAACACGTAGCAACAAACCATCTGAAAAAATACTTTTTTCCAAACAATTACAAACACAAAAAAATCTGCAAATGACTTAAACCTAACAAGCAAACATACTGTACTTAACCGTGTATCAATATTCTTATACTAATGTCAGTGTGAGATTTCCAGGTGAAAGGAATGGACATACCGACTCCTGCCGTATGATGGACTGGAAACAGTGAACGGTCCCGCGGTACAGAGGCTTATCAACATTCTGGACCTGCAGTCTCACCTGGGAAAGAGACACTTGTCATTGATCAGTTGAACCCTGGGAATCTAATCTGCTTCCCTTCTGAAATGCTATCACATCCTGTTACATAATAACACAGGAAAAGAGGTAACAACAGAAGGTACGGGCAGTGTACATTAGCCACAAACAGTATATTGTGATGACATGACAACTTGATGAAAAAAAGTTTAAAACAGAAATTGAAGTCTTAATAATCTTATAGCAGGGGAAAGGGGAGGTTCTGTTATTTTTCTGGTTCAATCTGACTGATAGAGACAGATGGATTCACCTGAGCTGTACTTACAACTGTGTTATGCTGTGAAGAGGTAGTTTATCCTTATCTACAAATACAGTTTGACTTTTTTCTGGAAAAAGAGTGTCCCTGTTACAGGTAAAAAGGAATTATTCTGTGATCAGCTGATCCCAAAGCATGATTCATACAGTATCAATCCAGTGTAGTCTGTTATAGGCTACAACTGGATCTGTTACAGCAAAGAAAGATTTCACATTTCCAAGTATTTATGTCAATAGGTTTAACTGTGTCATTTTACTGTATAGGCCTAGTAAGTAACTTAACAAGCTTATGCAATGAAGTTTCATTTTGGATGAACAGATTTATTTTAATCTAACTTTAATTATTTAAAGTCAGAAGGAAACGGCATTTCGATGGTGTGTTGCTCCTGTAATTCAACTTATTTCCGGTTGAAACAGGATGTTGGAGCGGGACATAACGAGGACGGACTGTTCAAAAGTGGTCGGGTTGGAACATAACAAACATGGAAAGTGACTTCTACATCATCTTGAGCTGTCACACATTCCGGAGTCTTCAAAATGAATAAATTACAGCCACCATGGTCTCTTAAGAAAAGGAAACAGAGTTGTCTGAGTTTAATATGTTCAAAAATATCTGATGGTATTATTGGTTGGAATTTATTTGTATGTTCACCTACTGGCACGCCATGAACTTACCACTAAAATGATGCCATTTCCCAGGAAGTAAAAGTAATGGGATATTGATATAAAAATACAAGAAAATACAAACATTTTAAAGTGTTTGGCATTTCTTCTTTAATAGGTGTATATTATGTGGAGAATTAGCTAATGAGGGGAAAAGGTCACTTTTCATTTCATTGTGACTTTGTGAAGAAAACTTTGCCTACCTTAACTGTGTCAAAAGGGTGTCCAACTAAAACTCCAGCAGCACCTGGAGACAAGGAAAACAGGAGTGAGAATGATATCATGGGTAATTATAATTACATTTGATTACACAATGGAAGCCCCACTGAAATTACATCAACTACGTCCCACCAATCTTCCTAAAACGTTTGTTTAAACAAGTCAAATTACTTTTAGAAATGTTGCCCCGCTGATATGACATGAGGCAGATTTAATGATAAAATCCTGTAGCCAGCACAATCGTGTAACTTTAGAATGTGTTGCCATCTCCACCAGGAGAGAACTGCCTCATCTAGCCAGCTCACTGGGCATCATCACCCTCTGAAACCTTCCTTAGCACTTAGCACTCTGAATGTTACGTAACCTTGGATCAAGCAGTACCCATGTTCTGATGCCAGTTTGGGCTTTCTCACTTCTCTAAGCATTTGGTGTAACCTGATAACAGTCTCTGGCCTGGCTGAGAGCATCATGAAAAGTTTACCCAGTACATTGGTACTTGAAGGTGTGCCTACCCCACAACCCTAGATAGCGAGTCTGCCCTCCACCCCATCCCCTCCCAATATCAAGACATATGCATTCAAACATGGCCTTATTGGAACTGGAATCAGCTCTGTAGCTGAAAATGGATGCTGAGCAGACATTTCACCATATTGGCAAACAACATTCATAACATTATTCCAGATGTCAGTTACATAACTGCATTGTTTTGGGGTAAAACATAGATCGAAAAAAGACCTGCAGTTAATTGGCCACCTCTGTCACCACAGTAAACAGTAACACAGCTAGCTAATCCTATAAGCACCTGCTTTGTCATAAGACCCGGGGTAAAAACAGCCCTCTCTTACAGAGTCCCTGCTGTAAGCCAGGAAAAGACCACAAGCAGGCATGTTTGAGACGAAGATGATCGGTCAGTGACCTCAGTGAACTACTATGATTTGAGCAATTGAAAACAAGCAGAGGGAGGTTAAGCAAAGGATGTTGCATCATGGATGGCATAAAGATACCAAAATATATGTCTGAGCATAGGCCTAAATAAACAAAGTTCACTGTTTTCTAAAATGATGGCACTTTGCTAACCTCTTTTTAACTTACTTCTCCTCAGGTAGGCTATATCTAGTCATAAACTAGGCCATACTCCAATAGGTGTAAATATTTTCCCCTTTGACTGCAGATGGTTCCACCAATTCTATCACAGAGAGGGTGGGAAACCACATGGGCTTTCATACCATTCACTGATTGGTCTATGAAGGGGTGTGTAGGGTTTCATGCTATCTGTGTATGGCATGTGAGTGCCAACAACCAAGCCATCTTAGGTTGCATGCCTCAGTATGTAGCATGCATGCTTTCAATTCTCCGCAGGGTGTACAAAGGACATCAGGGAGACATACAGGTACAAAGGACATCAGGGAGACATACAGGAGATTGAAGTGCCATGAATGAGCTAGCATTCATCTGGAACAATGACATAATCTTATCTTTTCCATGATAACCAAGTGATATACATTCTGAGCCATACTAGTGGCTTAGATAACTCAAATTCTGTCTGTGAAGATTATTATGTGATTTAACCTAACCCTCTGTATTAAATTATTTAGCAATCAAAACATGAACATGCTTACATTATAAATAAGTATATCCCCAATGTAGGAAAACATCTATTGATGAAAGGAACAAGCACTGGAGAATATGGGACCTGATCAGACCTACTTGACCCTGCAGCCAACACAGAATATCCTATCCACTACATTGCACCTTCATTAGCAAGGTCTGCCGGCAGATCAAAAGCAATCAGCAGCATTTAGGAAAGTTGGAGAATGGGCTTAGTGTGCCGACCAGCGGTGGAATTTCGGAAATGCACTTGTAATCTTGTGATGAAATTACATCACTTTATTATGGGTGGTGCTGATCAATTTTGCTGCTGTGAAAAGAGCTATCAGTGCGCTTTCACAACCCAGCTAGTCAAGCTACACTGTCCTCAATCAGGTGGCTCATCATGGCAACTGAGCTCGTCCCTAATATTAAACAAATCAACAGAAGAAATGATCAATGCAACTGCAGCTGTCATTGACTTACCTCCAATGCAGCCAGCAAGGAAGTCCATCACCGTTAGCTGAAGCAGAACCAAGTATCACTTAATGCTAGCTGACTTAACTCTCGTGGAATTAACTACTGTATCAAATGTAGTTGTTTCTTAACCGTTTTCTGCGTTGTACACCTGCTAACGTTAACGTTAGCTAGCTCAGTCTGGTCTAATGAACTGTTTAGCTAACCCTCGTTAGCTAGTTACGAGTCCCACTGCAAGACCTGACAAATCGCAAATGTCCACAAGTTTATTTTCTCCGTTCAGTTACTTAGCTTGTTCTCTGGTTCTTTTAATAAAACATTACTGAGCTATTCGACCTCCATGAACCGTTGTACCGTCACTGTCAGTGTGGAATGGATACACTTCCGCTGTATCGATTTCTGTGTTGCCAGCAAGCTAGCGTCGCAGGAAGTAACTGGGGGCGTGCATCACCGGCCTCGGATACGTAATATCCAATCAGATCGAAGAGAAAACGCCGACACCCCACTTCGTGAGCCCATCCCCTTCATTCATTGGCTGCACACCCCATTGTTGAAATTGCATCAGCAGTGCCGTGTGATGTTTTGCTTCTGAATTGGCTGTCATGCACGTTTTTGTCTCCACCGAGCTACTTCAGTGCACGGGGCAGGTTTTCTAAATCATTAATAAAACAAGTTTTGGATAAGGTTGTTGACTGGTACGGTTATTAGTTATAAAGCAAATAAATCTGTGCCTCTGTGTCTGTGGCTATGTTTATGTGCCTGTGGCTTTTTATTTGATTGTCATACCTTGTGACTGGGTTTTTGTGTGTTCTCTGTGGCTATGTTTCCGTGTTTGCTGGATGTTGCCCAACTGTTTGTGTGTGAACAGACTGTGAACAAAATTTTACCCTAAGGAGGACAATAAAGAATCTATCTATCTATCTAAATGTGCGGCTTCGAGAAACGTTATATCGATTAACGTTAAGCTTGTTTAAAAAAGAAAAGTCCCCCTTTAAGTTTTTATATGAAAACCTTTTGCATCTGTTTATTTTGTATGATTTAAAATGATAGTCTTTTTTTATTCCATCTGGTTCAATATTCTTGTTAAATATTACCTATTTTTTTCTAACCATCCATTCGGGACTATAGCCTAGAAGCCAGTCTCTCGCAAAAAAAATGTGTTCCTACTTTTGCGATTCAGTTTGCGGTAGCAATATGAGCCTGGGGGAGCCGGGTTAATTCAGGACTAGCCTACTACATTCATTGCAACTTCGGCAATCTTCGGCTAAAGTCGGGGGCGGGGACAATGTTTCATAACATCTCGATGTACCGTCCGCCACGACACGGCACACACACAGCAACACGTTCAAGGTTAAGGTTATTTAACGGAAGAGAATGGGCTGATATCGAGCAAGTGTCCGTTGCCCAGCCAGATCTGAGAGGATGCATATTGCTGATTTTGTGGCTGGATCCATTGGAGGTAACAGCTAATGTCGTTAGTTTGTGTGGTAGACTGCACCGCGGTAGTAAGGCGTGTTTACTAAAGGCCATGTGCATGATATGCGATAACTAGCTATGATAGCGTATGAGAAGAGTAGATTAACTTGTAGCTATCATAACAATTTCCGCTTTACATCATCATCAACCACTACTGTATGATTGTATTCCTACCATCTCATAACTGTGTCTTCATCTGAGTCCAAAATAACCATCTTTACTGTCTTCAATCAAACAGACTGTGGCTGGCAATGGTCTGAATGTGTCAAGTTGACAGCCAGTTTAAGGAATCACAAATAATACAGATCCAAGAAGCGAATAGATAAATGTGCTGGTACCCGTACAGTGTGGGCTTCTAGTCAATAGTGGAAGATTAAACGTGTTGTTCCTGTTCACAACCTTGAACACAGTTGTGTTTGTCTTGTGTCCTTGGCCCGCTCTTCTCTCTGAAAACACACAGGAGCATGTGGAGTTGCAGTCGGCTACCCACTGGACACTGTGAAGGTACGTTTAAGCAGTGTGTGTATTTGAAGTAGGGATGGCACTAAATCAAGTGGTCATAACTTTTAGACCGAATTATTTCCTTCCTAGGTTCGGATACAAACACAAAAGCAGTTCACTGGAATATGGCAGTGTGTTGCAGCAACATTTTCAAAAGAAGGGGTAAGTGGCACTGATTGTCTTCAATAATCACTTTATTATAACTAATTTTGAATAACAAAGCTTATAGGGGTCAAGAAACAAGGCACAGAAACAATGTCACACAAGAAGAGGACAGCGGCCAAAACAAAGACATAGCCATTAGGGTGGAGGTGTGATATGGACCCTTAGGGTAAGAGGCGATAGGGTGGGGCTAGGCTGTAGCACTATAGGTTTGATGATTTAGGTTTTGCGATTTTTGCTTTGTTCACTACTTGTCATTGGATTCTTTCCCCTCACTTGTGCCACCAGGTGCACGGCTTCTTCAAAGGCATGTCCTTGCCCGTTACCACAGTCTCTGTGACTTCCTCGGTGGTGTTTGGCACATACAGGAACTGCCTGCAGTGTCTGAGCCAGTTACGAGGAGCCGCTGGTGGTCCAAACACCAAACTAGAAGTCTTCCTGTCTGGTATGGCAGGGGGTGTAGCTCAGGTAATCAGTCAGATTTAATAAATGGTGTGTAAATTGTTGAAAATGCCTCGACGATGCTCGTCGTTTCAGGCTGCAAATCGGCACTGCAATTTTTTTTTTACATCCACGTGCATGTTTAATAATTTGAATAAGACTTTATAAGTGCTTTATTAAGGCCTATAAGTCATCCAAACATTTCACTCCAAACAACCACTATTTCTAAAAGGGTGTGGTTTAGTGATGATCTATTTTATTTACTTGGTTATTATAACAGATACCTTATTGATACTTGTACAGCCATCATTAACAGTGATTTCGTAGCTACATTTTCAAAAAGTGATCCTATGTATGCCATAGCAACACAGTCGTCATATTAATTTGGATATTGACAAGCATTTTCTGCCTTGAGCTCCGTGCTGAGTCTCTCCTTATCTGGCTCTGACAGATATCAGTGATGTCTCCAGGTGACATAGTTAAAGTGCGTCTGCAGTGCCAGACAGAGTCCATGCGGGGGAGTACCAACATGCCCAAACCCAAGTACCGCGGCCCAGTTCACTGTTTGCTGAGCATTGTCAGAGAGGAGGGGGTCCTGGGGCTCTACAGAGGGGCTCTACCCCTCATGCTAAGAGATGGGCCATCCTTTGCCACATACTTTTTGACTTACAACACCATCTGTGAATGGCTGACGCATAGTGGCAAGAAGGGACCAGGTGAGCAAAGTTCAAGTGGACTCGCCGTTTTGTTATTGAAGAAAAAGGCTGCTGTTTTCAAAGTGTTGCTGGAAGAGTTGACGTTTCAGAGGATGACTCTTTTTGTACGCTGAGCTGTATCAGCATATTTAATCTGTTAACCCAGCTTCATGCATTTTATCATGTCAAGTTATCTAAGCCATGAGTCATGATAAAAAATGTTTTTATAAAAACAACTAGCTCTGGACTGAAGTTCTGACTGGCTGAGTCACGTTCAAAGTAATAAAATACCTGATAAAACATGTGACCGCAACTGATAGTTTAAATATGAATGCACAAATCAAAAATCACCACTCTAAATCACACTGTTCAAGAACTACTTTGCTTGGTGGAAAAATAACATTTAATTATTATTGTTATTATTTAATTACTATTTATTCAAAGTAAAGTATTCATTGAAAATTTGCATTCCTTTTTATGTAAATTATGTGTTACTGCCATAAGAAACATGAAGCGGAGTGCCTAACATGTTTTAGCTGTTCAAAAATCATTGCTTATTATTATAGTCCATGAGCCAGGACCCCAAAATTGACTAATTGTTACCAAATTGGGAGACGAAGGCTCATAGTGATTTTTTGGTTGCCCTATGTCTCTAGTCTTGGAAAATGTGTGATAGCCCTCTGGCAATGGTAGCTTTCTGTGGGCTATCACTCTTTTTCTTTACCTTCATCCTCATCCCTTCTTCTTTTTATATTTTACTATTATACCAAAAATTGCAGTCCTAGGTAAAGAACAGCTGACAAAATATCCTTAACCCATATATCAATTGAAAGCTTAAGATCACAGCTTTCCAATGGAATCATTTGCAAGGTCGTCAGATCTTCTGGCCTTTGACCTTTGACCCCTAAAGTGTTATTTTCTGGTTTAGAACCCCAAAATAGGTGATTTTTTAAGGTATCTTTTAACACTGTAGGAATAAGGACAACTATTTCACATTGTACTGTGCTTTTTTATGAAGTTGAAGAGAAATATCTTTCAAATGATGTACAATACATAGAGACA